>JAYMTF010005439.1:0-11561 GCA_036897485.1 Pelargonium nanum | reverse complement strand
CTCATCGTCAAAATATTTGATGTGTCATATCTAACTAATTGACACATCACTTTGTACAAAATAAATTGTACATATAACATTACTCTAATTTATATAGTAAAAAAATTAACCTATTGGAAGTCAACGTGTTGCATTATCCTCATCTTTTTCTTCCGGCGTGTGAGTCAATTAGTAAAAAGTTGTTTCAGCTTAATTTAGGTTTTGAGTTCGAGTCTCATGGAATGCAATTGCGTAACCGTGCTGATCCCGGCCGCTTTTGGAAACCTCGTGGTTGAAAAATGTAGACCAAACTGTAATCAACCTATTCCATTTTATTGAAATTGAGTAGTAAGCAAAAAAGGGTGAGCCAAGGAGGGAAGAATGGGGAAAGAGCAGCGGAGAAGCAAACGGAAACTGACCTCTGCCGCCGGAGAATCCTCAACTTCCGGCATCGTACTCAACGCCGACGCCATTTTCGCTCTCTTACTCGCCGCCACCTCCGCCTCCACCTCGACGGCTCACAAGTCCTTAATTAAAAGATGTCTCAACAATCTTCGTCTCTCTCTTCTCTCCGATACCCAACAGTGTTTGCCCAGCTCCGTCCTCGCCCTTCTCCCTCTCCTCCTCACTTCCAAGTGTGCGGCGATTGCATCTCGGGCGGCGGAGATTTTGGGAACCGCGTCGCTCACTTCGTTTGAGGCCAACGAGCAAATAGCTCTCGATAACCTGATTCTGAAGGGTTTGGTCTCGGCGGCTAGCAGCTTGGAGAAGAGGACTGTGGCAATTGCTGCTTGTCATGCTATTTTGGATGTTGCCACCACTTCGGTGGGCCGGCACCGCTTGCTGGAGCTCTCGGCGCTGGAGAGCCTTATGTGAGTTCTATAAAGCTTATTTTGTAAATTTAAATGTAGTGTTTGTGGTCATGTTGTGTTCACCTCCATTGCTTGATGGTCTGTGTTTGCTAGATATGAAATTAGTAGAGATTATATGAATATTTGCATATTGGGTGGGTGTCAATGGTTTATTTAGATTTGAATAGATCAACATTTTGAAAAACTGTGTCTTACATATATTGGCTATGCAAGGCAATGACTTTTAGTTGAACTTTTCTCTCAGCTCTTATTACCATTGTGTGCTGGTTGCAACCCAGTACTTCAATATTATATGTAATTTTGTTCGCATCTTCAGGTCACCTATGTGATCCTATGATTTGATATTGCAGAATAAAGTAGTGGGTTCCACACTTGCCTAATCTATTGATATGTATCTGTTTTATTTTTAGGTTTTTGGGGGTTTATTCTGCATACAAATCAAGCATTTTTATTTCATATTTATGTCAATCATATTGATGTCACTAGCTAATGCATTCCCAGAAGTGAACACTAGTTGAATGGTTGTTTTAATAGAAAACAGTTTCTTTACATTCGTGGACTTTGTATTATTGGTTTGTGCTGCATTAATATGCATAATTTAGCTGTGAAGTTGATTAGATGAACTGTGATAGACAAGTTTAGTAATTTCTAGATTAGTATATATTATTACCACAGTTTTCTAATAAGAATCCCTCTCTCCAAGTTGACTTTACTTGGTAAAGAGAATTGAGTACTGAAAAAATAAAACTTCAAATCTTTAAGCTTTAAGAATTGTTAGTGGATGTAGATATGCACTGAATTTTAATTATTTATTTTTGTCAAATTGCCAATTGCAATCATATATGAATAACTGTAAAAAGGTTTCATGGACAACATGGATATGGGCTAGAATCCTGAATACATGCTTTTTCTTGTTTTATGGAAAATCACTATTGAACTCTTTTTTGAGTTTACTGCCATTAGGTGCATGAAGGAGAATTGGTTCATGGATAATATTCTCTGGAGGTTCTTTCACAATCTATCAATCTATGGAGAAGACTTCCTGGTATATGTTATCCAATGCAAAAACACTGGAAAATAGTCCATTATCTTTGGAAATGTTTTTTTTTTCCAAAAATATTTCTGTTGTTAGCTTTTTGCAGGCACTTTTACTGCATACCAAATTAGAGGCTTGTGAATACTTAGATATATAAATATGCCCATTCTTTTTTCCTGTCTTGGCTTCTCCCTTACCGCTTACAAATTTTCACTTGCAATTTTATGTGATTTTTTTTTTCTGTTGAATTGATAATAGTTGATAGTTGTTAAGTTATAATATGTGTAACGTGACTTAACATTCTTTAGGTTTGGATTCCTTCAGGTTCCTAAATCTTCTGTAGCGTTGATTTCTCTGTGCATTATGGACAAGGGCGATGGTATCTGTGGTACTTTGGGGTTTAAGGAAGACGAGCTTCCAATATTACTTCTTAATTTGGCAATTGTTCTCATTAACACGTGTAGCATTGAGGAGGTAAATAAGATACCAAAGGAACTTGCTGAAACTTTCTTAATCTTCTTAAAAGAACTGTGGGTAAAAGTGCATAATCAAATGCTACTTGGAAAAGCTTCAGAATGTTATCAGGAAGATTTCTATGTTAGCAATATTAGAGTTAACAATTTGACTGAAAGTATTTTCAGGCTTTCTGCTAGTGATGGTCAACTCACCACACCTTTTTCTCTTGAGGTCATTAGAGGAAGCATCTTTGGTCTGAGTGAGTCATTGTTTGAAAATTTCATGCTAAAACACTGGGAGCTATCACCTTTTCTTGTGAGCAAAACCTTGAGGGTTTTGGAAAAGGAGGATGATATATTTAGCTCATTTGTAGAGTCTATTAACTCTAAGGGAAGTGTTCCTTCACTCATTTCTTCTATTCTTCAAAGTTTGGTTTCTTGTCATCCCATTGCTTCAGATGAATTAGACATCCTTAATTTTTTGAGGGAAGTGAGAAGCGAATTGGGATGCCCTATTGTCTATCAGCAGGATATTCGGGTTGTGAAAACAGATAGACATTTGCGCAAAGAGGTTCACTTTTTTCAATCAAGTCCATATACCTGCTCCTTCCAAGACCCGCATATTTTTAATATTGATGATATTTTGAAATGTGAAGATGCATACAGAAAAGGTTATACTATTGCATTGCGTGGCATGGAGTTTCGTTTTGAGAGTGTTGCCTCTATAGCAAATGGATTAGCATCTTTGTTTGGTCAACCATCAGTAGGTGCCAATGTCTACTTGACACCACCTAACTCTCAAGGCTTGGCTTGTCATTATGATGATCATTGTGTTTTTGTATGCCAGCTTTTTGGATCTAAGCAATGGACAGTTAGTTCACATCCTAATGTGCAATTACCTCGCTTGTATGAACCTCTTGGTGACCTACATGGTTTAGAGGTGGACAGTTTGGTGACTGGGAGCAGGCAATATTTCTTACAGGAGGGTGATGTTTTGTATATTCCAAGAGGATTTGTCCACGAGGCATGTACTGAAAATGGTGGGTCCAATGGGTCTGCTGGGTTTTCTTTACACTTGACTCTTGGTATTGAGGTTGAGCCTCCATTTGAGTAAGTTTTCGTTAGCTTCATATACGTTTTTCTTCCTGATTAGAAGTTGGTAATTTGTTTCTCTATTTTTTACATTGCGAATTATCATGCTTTTTTGCAGATTTCATATTATTTTTTACATATAAATTTTAGAGACAAGTTTGATGGCCAAACAAATAGAGAATTTAGGTGTCGCAAAACTGAGTAACATGTGTAAAACATATTATATTTTAGCACAGTCACAAAAAAAAAAAAAAAAAAAAAAACCTTGTGGTTGTGCAACTTTTCTCTTTTCTTGTTCTCTTATTTGTTTTTGTTGAATATAAAGTCCCAAATTGATGGGAGATGTAAGAATAAAGTTACGTGTAAAGGTAAAAGCCAAACCCTACTAACTACACTTGACCTTTTAGTATAGGAGCTCAAACACTTATATGTAGCCCAATATAAAATACTAAAGTTCAGTATAGTATTAGAGAAGGTTCTAGTCTTGACATGTGGGTTATTTGCATATACTATGGTCTCTGGTCCACATCCAAAGAAGTTTAGGTGAGTCATTCAAGAAGTTTTCAAATATTCAAAATCATGAAATGTTATTGACTGTATACTGTAAATGTCAAAAGTGTACAAAATATTCAACCCTGATATGGATGAACCAATGTGCTAAAGCGTGTCTAATGATATGATATTGGATAAACATGAATCAGAGAAGTCTATTGAAACTATTGGACTAAATATGGGATGACTATTTTTTTTGATAGATTCACTGGCATCGTTATCTTAAGTTCGATTTATTATACTTATCTGTTCTCTTGGTGGGTATCTAACATGTGAGATAGCCCTTATTAATGTTTCTCAATGGCTTTAACTTAGGGATACCAATGCCGGAGTCCAATCTGTGCAATCAATGGATTGGGTTCTATTGCTTGACCTTGTATTCCTGCTTATTGGTTCTCTATCTATATGTAGATATCAAATTACTCTATTGTTAGGCTCATGGTTTTAGAATTAAGGCATAATTTTGTTGGTTAGAAGGCTAATTGATAGAATAATTAAATCTTCTGTAACTTCTTTGTAACATGTGAGGCGGGAACTTGATTACTTCAAAGGTAGGACTTGGATTTTTTTTTTTTGGGAATGGAAATAACAATCAAGAATGAGAATGCGAATGAGGATGAGATTCTCATTCCAAAGCCATTCTCATGACCAACATTTCCTTATCTTTACATGGAGAATGGGAATCTCATTTCCATCTCCATTCTTGATTCTCATTCCTGAACAATAGTTCTAATTCAGACGCTGCCTAAGTGGATAACAAGATGAATGGCTAATATATTTGACAGCTAATTGAATTGTTTGACTGGTTGGGTGATATGTATGTATAAAAGCTGAAAACAACTCATGTGGCCTGACCCATTTTCTTGAAAAAGTATTATAATGCAGTCATGGCTGTCTGTTAGACAAGGAGACAAGGTTTTGGATCCTATGTCTCTAGGGAAGCTGACTCGCGGACATGTTTTAGAATAATAAATGGTAATATGAAGCATAATTCAGTCATTATTGAAAATTAAATCTACAAGAATCTAGTGTACACAAATTAAGATGGCCTTTTATGATATACTATCATTCAGGGATGAACTATACTTAAAGTTGGTGGTGATTCACATTTACTAACTTCATGCTTATAAGTTCGATAGGCCAAAAATTGAAAGAAGTGAGATTAATAAATAAAAGGTGTGCTTGATAGGTGTTTTTTTTTTTCACACATTTTAATAACATAATGAAGTGGTGAAAACTTATCAAATTCAAATAGTCGAATTTAATTTTTCTTGATCAATTCCAACACTGGTTTAGATTTACATAAGAACAAAAAAGTCTTAAATATTGTTATAAGCAATACAGCAGATTCTGTAGGAAATATTTGAATTTGATAGGATTTGAAAATAATATATTTATGAACTCTTTGAACCCATAGTCAAATAATGAGGCTTGTTAAATTTTGGTGAAATATGTTCACTATAAGATCTATGGCAAATCATGCTTTATTTCTCACTGTCTTGCTATCTACTTAAACACAGATGGGAAGGATTTCTTCATGTTGCACTCCATTGTTGGAACTTGACCCAAAAACGACACAATTATGGTTCCATCAAGTCTTCCACTGCTATTATGAATGACATGTCTGTGAGTCTGTTACATCTTGTGATTGGGCTAATTGGTTGTTCTGATCCTACCTTTCACAAGGCTTGTTTGGTCGCTGCAAGCTCTTTCCCATCGCGAATTGAGGGCTGGCTTGATGTGAATCAGAAAACTACTTTCAGCCATTTGATTGACAAAGTTAACAGTGATTCAAGGTTCTTAGAAGCTGTCAGGAGAATAGAACTTGCTATTCAGAAAAATGAAGATCCCTTCCAACGAGTGAGGTGGCTCCGGCTTCTCAATCAGGAGGGAGGAGCCGAGGAAAGACATAATTTGGATCCACCTTTTACGAGAATTGAAGATTTGTTTTCTTTATGTGCTCAAGACATGGACAAGGCTGAAGCTGCATACATGCAGGTGAAGTGTAGGTTCTGTAGTGAAGTTTGTCTTGGAGATGTGAGGGAGAGCTATAAGAGATTCCTTGAGAAGTACA
The DNA here is from genome assembly GCA_036897485.1 of Pelargonium nanum. Taxonomy (NCBI): domain Eukaryota; kingdom Viridiplantae; phylum Streptophyta; class Magnoliopsida; order Geraniales; family Geraniaceae; genus Pelargonium; species Pelargonium nanum. Next base: position 5,501 of record JAYMTF010005439.1, on the reverse strand, counting down.
AGAAAGCAAGGAAGCAATATATGAATGGAATGCTTTCGCTGCACAGTAATTGAAAAGAACTGTAGTTTCTTTTGTACGAAATTTTTGCCTGTTGTGACAGTTATAATATAAGTATTACCTTTTATGTTTTATATCTATTTTATATTAGTAATGACAGGCCATGACCTTGAATGGATTGGGCAGTATTCAGCATGGTGGAAGCTTGTTCAATTGGTCAGCTAACTCCAATCAGCAGTCAATGTCATAACATCTGGTCTTGCCTTTAACTGGCTTACACTCACCTTAAAGGTATGCGATGCATCACTTTTGGGGTATCATTTTTCCTTTTATTACCAGTATTGTCTCGGTCAATTAGTTAGCAAAATAGAAGTGATTCACTTTTTTTCTCCTGGTGAATGAAAGCTTAGATGAGGAGGAAGTGATTACTATGGATATGGTAGGAAAGACATATTATCAACATATCATAATTCCTTGCATTGCTATTCTATTTGACTAGAAATGGAGTACATGTAAAGCATGATGCTTTTTCGGGAAACATAAAGTGTTCTAAGGTTTGGGATGTTTGGGAGTTGGATGAGTTGTAACTCCATGGTAATCAATATGGTAAACAAGGTCATCTGAACTCTCCCCACTGCTTGAATATGTTAGCATCATGGAACTTTCTTTGATTGTTGATCTTGGCATCCCTTCGTCAACATTCTGCAGTAGGAAACAAGTGTCATGAAAGCTTATTGTTAGTCATAAATCAAGTGAATGATTTTTGGTAGTTTCTAACTACACGGTCTCTCCATTTGCAGCTTATGTTGTCCATAGACGCGTCAAGGAACGAGGGATTGCCTACAACTATCGTGGGAAGGTTTTCTTCAGGAGCCAGGTAATCTAGTTCATACTGTTTGATAGTGTGATCACAAGCAAGCAGCAGTGTTATTTAAGTTCATTTTTGTCACTCATTTAGGAACAATATTATGCTGTTTTGAGTATGTAAACACACCAATAACAGAGACCAGAGAATTTAAAGACTTACTTGAACTCTATAGTATTCATATTTTGGAGTTGATGTCTTGAATTCCACCATGAATCTCCTTCCTGGAAAATGAGTGATGGAAGAGGAGCTGACATCCTGAGAAACGAGGTACAATGCAAGAGCCGTAAGGAGACACAAGTAAATGAAATGAGAAGATTCCATCCCGACTTGAGAGAAAGCTGATTTCTTGAGATGGAAGGTGTAATAGAAGATTGTGTATTTAAGGATTGAGAGTGTCAAGGGTCGAGGTTTGGTGTTGGGTCGGAATCAGAGTAAGTCGTGGGGCGAGAGAATCATAGGCATGGGGAGAGACATGTCTCCCAGAGAGTCCCTGGCCTGAATCAATAATTGATGGAGGTGGTGAGGTATAGAGCAATGGAATAGGTCTTATTTTGATGCTGGTGCTTGGGCAGTTGAAGGATTGGCAGTAGAGTTTCACATGTGTGTTCCATGCCAAACAAAACAGCTCACAGGTAAATCATTGACCCATGTTTTGTCCTCACCAATTTGGCCTCTGTGATTATGTCCACCCTTTTGTCTGTTTTTCCTCTTTCTTTGTCACAATATATTTAGGATGTTGATGGCCATATCATTTTCCCTATGCCTGCCTGCTTCTGCATCACCCTTTTCAAATTTGGTGACCCTATTACCTCTTAAAATTATTCTTACAAGTATGATATTTCCTGTTTCATCCCTTGATTCTTAGTATATCACATGGAAGGTGAAAGCAATCATTCCTTTTACTCAATAAAGAATTTAGGTAGCATTTGGATTGGACAGTTTTACTTGAGTAGCAATTGAAAGTAATTTAAAAACAGAATGAACTTCTCATTTGTATGTTTGGATTAGAATGAATAAGTAAGATAGTGATGATACATTTATTGTTATGGAAGCGAAAATATGTCACATCATAATTTGTGTCAAATTTGGACAAGAAATCAGACGATAATGACGAATCAATGGCACTATGGGTGGCGCACGACCATGGCCACTTCCTACGCGTGTGGGCAAGCTGCTCCACACCACCATGATTGTGGTCAATGTCCATGGTCGTGGCTAGGGTCTAGAAAATTCACAACCTATTTTGGTTTGTTTGGTCCATTTATTCTAATTTATGATTCGATCCAATTCAAAACGTGTGACATCCGACCCAAAATCTATCCAAGTAGATCCACAGTTCAAAGCAACCCGATTTGTGACCTATTGAAGTCAACTCATGTTTGAGTTCGATATATTTAGAGTCTCTTATCTACTATAAAACTTTTCTTTTTTCTCACATTTTATGAATTCATTTGCTAGTGAGATTCCCTCTCTTACTCTCACGTTGAATGTGAATTTCAGTGCAACGTACTGGTCTTCATCTAGTGCATGTAGAAAAGTTGATTGAGACATGAATTGAGAGGAATCAAGGTGTTAAATCTTTATATACCCCTAGATGATATCAACAACTAACTGTACACTGATGGTTGTGTAAAATAGTGCACTAATATGGTTTTATTGTCAGAAATGATTTGAAGACCAATGAGGAATATATGCTGTGTTTTTCGCGCTCATTAAAATTTTCTTCAATATCTCGGAGATTCAAACAAATCTTAATAATTTTCTTTGTTAACTATGAAGACCACCCCTGAAAATTCACACTTCGTTCCAAACATAGTTTCTGGAAATCACAATTTTCTTCCCACTACATCAGACATCAATGCACAATAGGCTAGGAGAATTGATGGATCTCCACACTCAAAACATATATATTAGCCAAAAATGAAAAAAAATCATAACTTTGCATTTATTTATATAGGCGATATGAACACTTGACGAGACTCAAGAGAACTAAGTGTTTTCAACTATTTGAACTAATGTCTGTTGATAACCGTAACTTTAAATTTTGATTTTGATTTTCAATCATTTTTTAATTATTATCATACAATTTGCTAAAAAGAACGGATTTTTTTCTTTCGAAATTTCCTCTAAAAAATATTATTAATGTCTTTTGTAGTCATTTATCATTATAAATTGTCTATCAACACCTTCTTCTATACAATTCAAGTGTTTATCAACATTTTCTTAACAAACAATTACAAACTTATTGTTAAGAATAACTAAAACACAAAAAGTTATAAACTTTATCTGTTTATGAGTTATTTTTGAAAAGCTAGTTCAAACACTCGGCCTCTTAATTCCTACCATTTGTTTGCATAGAAAACTAAATCAATTTGTAGTCTCCCTCTTTTGTTTTATTAATCGTGTAGTAGTTTGGTCACTCTAATGACTAGCTTAGGCTACGTAACTCAATAATCTTATGATAATGTTGAGAAACTTTATTATATACAAAAATAAAACTGCGCCAACCTAGATATCTCATATTTACACATGCAATATTTTATTATATATTATATGGTGACCTATTTTTGCACTAGATTATTTCAGAAAAGGAAAAAAAGAATGATCGACCTATTTTTAATAAATGAAAATCAGTCATGTTTGAGCTCAGTTGGCAAATTAAGAGGATTCATCATCCATACCCAGAATAAGAATTATGGCATTTTTTGCTGCCCAACACCAACACAACTACATAAATAAATAACTAAATAAATAAATAACCACATCATTATGTAACTGCATGTAATTCAATACAATTTACAATTACTAGTTGTACAGTTTTCTAAAACTGATTGTGTTGACCCGACCACAATTTTCAAACCAAGAGGTCTTTGTTCAAAAAATTTCATAAATTGTTAACATTAATTCACTACAATATTATGACACAAATATTCTAGAATTTCATATTTGTCTCATGTTCACTCAATGAAATTACAATTCAGTACTGTAACGTGTCCAATACTTACATTTTAAATGCGACTTTGGCTCACTACACACCTACAAATATATTATTGATGGACCAATGATAAAAGATGTAGTGGACTAATCTATAAATCTATATATATATTTCTTGTAAAAACGTTTATGGAATTCAAAGAGTCAAAAACTATAAAAAAAAACATATATAGTGGCATTAAGGAAGTTTTTGGTTTCCTAAAAGGAGTCACAATTCTAACGCACGAATTTACTGTTTTCAATTCATTTCAAACCAGTCATTTATTTCTAATTTTCTATTACTCCAACTTTAGTTTGTAGTTTGATCTTAGTAGTAAATGTAATTATTAAATAAAAAAACTGATTGGTTCCCATTAATATAAATTCCACCATACCTACCAATTATTTTCCACCCAATTTTGTGACATATAGCAAAAACCATGGACGATGATTATGAAGCATGCAACAACACAGGACTTGGTCTGGGCCTCAGTGTGGGACTCGGAGGATATTACTCCGGCGGCCGTGGCCGTGACACTCCGGCGGCTCCTCTGGTGGGGTTGGAGTTGGACCTCTCCTTCTCGCTCCGTCCCAAAGACGAGGATTCAAGATCTGAGCACGAATTACACGAACATGACCACCAACAACGGGATCATCAGAAGAGAACCCATCATCATAACAACAATTTTAATATAAATAATAATTCCAGAAAGAAACTCAGGCTCACCAAACAACAATCGACCTTGCTCGAGGAAAGCTTCAAATCGCACACCACCCTCAATCCGGTATGTGCTTTTATTTTATTAGCGTTTTCTGGTGCTATTTTTATTTTATTTCATTTTGAGAGCGAGAAAAAAAGCGTACCAGACTGAGGTTGGTGTGCAATTAAATAAAAAAGAATAGCACCAGAAAACGCTAATCTCTTGCATTATCTTATTCTAGGTTCAGAAGAAGACGCTGGCGGAGCAATTGAATCTGAAGCCACGGCAAGTTGAGGTTTGGTTTCAGAACAGAAGAGCACGGTACGCAACGCGCGTTATAAATTAATTCATTATAATTTGTTTATATGTTTTGTAATTAAATTAGTGTTTTAAGTGCATGCATGCATTGCAGGACGAAGTTGAAGCAAACGGAAGTGGACTGCGAGTTTATGAAGAAATGTTGCGAGAAGCTGAGAGAAGAGAACACGAGACTGAGGAAAGAGGTGGAGGAGCTGAAGGCGGCGGCGCCACCATTGTATATTCAGCTACCAAAGGCGGCGACTCTTTCAATGTGCCCGTCGTGCCACAAACGTCGTCGGAGCAGTGAAGGATCGGAGGAGCAATAAATTGGGGTGGTCTTGCCCTAGCTTTAGCTACCTAGGTGGTATCATTTTCTGAGAGTTTCATATATATCTTCTACACAATATTATAGTTATATTAGTGATTATTATTGAATTTGTTAAATTTATGGAAATGTTTTACACTCATAATTGGATTCTCATTTTTTTTAATTTAATCCATATTCTAATTTTTGTAATTTTTTAAATTTTGAATTGAACAAAATTGTAGTTTTACTACCTCCAATTCTTAAATTTTAGATTATTATATATCTTTTTTTTTAAGGGATATGTGTACTTCTCATTAATAACTAAACAGCCAAAAAAGCGTACAAAACAAAACGA
>JAYMTF010005438.1:0-11561 GCA_036897485.1 Pelargonium nanum | reverse complement strand
CACGCCACGCCCTTGCCTATGCCCATCAGGTCCACCACGACCGGGTCGGATCCTAGTGGGGTCTTGAATGTGGTCTTGTACCAGGTGAATTTTTTGTTCGTTGGGAGGCTCGTGGCGCGCCACAAGTAGTTGTTGCGACCGTTTTGCTGGTGGAGACCGATTTTGTCACCGTGCATGCCGACCTTATACACCCATTGGTTTGAGGAAAGATCGAGTGTTTTCGTCCAGTTGTCTTTCTTTGTCGCGATCAGCTCTACCGGACCGTTGATCCCCACGCCCCATGTGTCAAAGAATTCTCCGTAATTCTAAACAATCACAGCCATTAATGAATTAGGTTCGAACTTTGGTTGATACGCTTACTGATAAAAAAAAATGTTGACTTACCGGCAATCCAACGGTGATACTGAGCAAAGATAATGAGTTCACACCGGGATGCAACTTCACGCGTCTTTCGAAAGTGAAGCCATGTGTATCTCTGGAATAGTCCGATCCTGAAATTAGAGACGGATGCAAAATTTTTAATTAGTGGGGGCAAAATCATAGGGCAATCAAAAAAAAATTTCAAATTAGCGGAGTTTATTATAGAAAATTCAACATTCAGTATAAGCAAATTTTAAAAAATAGTAAGGACAAAAATAAAAAAAGTAAATTTTCAAAAATAAAAGTTCAATGGAGCAACTGTCCTCACGCCCCTCTTTGTAAATCCGTCCCAACCTGAAATCATATATGTCACCGTCAACTGATAATTAACTTACCGACGTGGCGTCCATTGATGAATGCGTGAATAAGATGGCCGTTTGTGTGCACTCTCAAGGTCGCCTTCTTGGTTCCCATGCTTTCAAAACTAGTAAATTACATGGGCAACATGAAATCAATAACTATTATAAGATGAGACACAAGTAAATGCAATATTAGGATTCATGTATAATTATAAATGTTACCTTGTCATGTACCACAGATAATCAGAAGTGTCATTGGTGACAACTTTCTGGTCCAAGAGCTGTGGAGCAATCAAATCACCACCCTTGATGAGACCTTTGTGGAGGTGCTCCATGTACTCAGAAGCCCATTTCCATTTCAATCCATATGGTTCAGTTCCATCATCTGCTTCATTGTCCTTCTTCACAAAAATGGAGGTCTGGCTGTTCACTTTTGCTGTGTTGTAAGCTTCTGTGTAGCAATCTGGGAGGATGCTCACAGACCATGCAGGAACTGTGTAGTTATGTTCGTAAAGCTCGAACACCAGATCTTCATTGCCCGTATTTGCCAGAAAACAAGCTTGCTTTGCTTCGTAATTGTAAATTGTGGCCTAGAAAACCCAGAAAATACTTAGTTTTTATTTATTTATTTATAAGCAAACGTAACATTTGAAACCAGAAAAAACTTAGTTGCAGTAAATAATATTGATCAAATAACTCACCGATTTCGAAGAATTGTCATCGTAAGAAATTTGTTGTACAGAACCGTAGGTGAGAATTGTCTCCATTGATCTGAGGAGAAGGTGAAGCTGCTTCAAATGTCCATATTTTGGCTGGTTCAAATTTCCTGTAAATTCAAATTGTCAACAATTAAAACTAAAAAAAAGAGAGAATTAATGAATAATGTTTTTTTTTTCTTTCGAATTTTTTTGTACCATATTCATCGAGTGGAGCATCGTAGTCATATGAAGTTGTAATATACGGACCGCCTGAGGATCGACCAAAATTTGTGCCACCATGGTACTGAGACGATGAATTAGAGCAATTAATTATTTGATTAGTTAAGCAAACACATTATCTAAGATTAATTAACATAAAAATAGGTTAAATATTTTACCATATAATAGTTTTGTACAGTTCCACCAAGTTGAAAAAATCGAGCTACAGAATAAGCAAGATCCTCTGCGGTTCTGTGTGGATCTTTCATACCCCAATCCTTGAACCTGTTATTAATTAAATTTCTAATTAATTAATAATTGAAAATAATTAAAAACACAATTATTTAGAATTGAAAATACCAGCCAGTCCAGTTCTCAGTCCAGATTTTAGGAGTGTTTTCTTTGGGCTTAAAAGAATCACAATAGTAGCCATTGCAGGTGCTTATCTGCAAAAATATATATTATATATATCATCAAATTGAAGTAAATAATAAATTAAATTAAGATTTTAAAAATAATATTGCTTACAATATTGTCTGGAGCATCGTTTTGTTGACACATGATCCATGGAATATCAATATTGTAATTTAGAGCCAATTTGGCGCACCAATTGACATAATCTTTTGCTCCATCCCCATATTTGGAAGCTACATTTCCAAATTCATTTTCAATCTGGTTTTGCAAAAAATGAACAAAAAATCATTGTTAATTAGTATGATTATATATCTCAATGATTTTGTAAAACTAAAATTATGTATTTGTGAAAATTACCTGAGCAATAATGATTGGACCTCCTTGAGATGCAAAGAGATTCTCATGTCTCATGGTGTCAACAATTAAGGTGGTGAAAGTTCTCATCTCATCCTATTTATTTACAATAATTTAGAGTAAAAATCAAAATTAGTGAAATGTAATTGCAAGAAAAAACAAATTATAATTAATTGTGAAGTTATCTACCAAGTACACAGGATTGGTGGTTCTGAGGTGATCAACACCAGGCATGTTGTGCAACCAAACAGGAAAGCCTCTGATGACATTTAAGGAAAAACAAAAAATTAAAGCTAAAATTACTATAAAATAATTTAACAAACTTATAATATACATAATTATACGCGATTATAAATTTACCCATAATTCCATTCAGCGCAAACATATGGTCCGATCCGAAGAATAGCATAAAGTCCGGCGTCTTGGATGGTCTTTATAAACCTCACAAGATCTAGATTTCCGCTAAAATCATACTAAAACAAACACGACACAAAATTCAAAATCAAATAAAAACCAACAAACTTGTTAAACTCTACTAGTTACAACACAGAGGAAAAATGAAAGTAAACCTCGCGACGACGAGGCTCATGCGCGTTCCAGAAAACATAAGTTTCAATTGCATTCAGACCACCGTCTTTAGCTTTTTGGATGAGATCTTTCCACATCTGCACGCGAAATCAGTCAATGTTACAAACTAGTAACACTAATTAATTATAATAAACTAACACAAAATTAATTAAATTAATTATACCCCGGGAGTGCTACGAGGGTAGTGAATGGAACCAGAGATTATGAGCTTTCTTTCACCATTAATGGTTATGGCTCTGCTGTCATAGGAGACATCCAGAGGTGAAGAACACAGACATGTTGAAATTAAAATCATGAGGCACAACACAAATAATTCGCTGCTAACACCCATTTTTGCTACTGATTTATTGTTACTTGTGACTTGAATGCAACTATAATTTGTACTATTTATAGTACAGTTGAGAGTGAAGAGATGTGAACTACTTTTTTTTATGATAACTATAGCTTGCTATGGGATTAATGTTTTGGTAACTATCTGATAAGGTATTGATTTTCAAAATAAGTAAAAGCATACCCAAGAAAGATAATATATTTATTTAAATTATAAACTTCAGTTTATCTGTTACTAATTTTAAATGAAAATATAATCCCAAATGGTCTGGCTAATAGTTATCGTTTTTTTCGTAAGTAGAAATATGATCCCAAATTGTTATGGTAATAATTATCGTTGTTTCTTTTCATTAATGAAGAGTTATTTAATTTTATAATTTTTTTTTTTGAGAATATACTTCTTCTGATAGAAAAGAAAAAGAGAAAAAAAATATACATTTTGTTATAAAATCTTAGAGCAGGCCCAGTGAGCTTGGCTCTAATTACCCGTATATATTTTGAGTACTTGAGTAAATTTTAGCCCAACTCCTTTACAAGAAGAGCATAGTTACTGAGATTACAAATCTGTTATTTTTATGTGGTCGTTTCATTTCATATTTGACACTCAAGCTTATTGGGAGCTTAACTAGACAATTTGCTTCCATTAAATAAGTTCTTATCCGGGAAGTTATAAAGCCATGCACTTGGTGCTCGAAAGCACCTTCAACATTATCGAAACCTCGGGAGATACGAGGGAACATTAGAACACTACTTGAAGTGGTAAACGTTTTCAAAAGCTTCATTTCGATCCACAATAAATGGGGGGCACTTGAAAGTTCCAAAACTCCCCGACGCCCCCGGTAGGCGTGGCGTGTATGAGAAACTAAAACCTAAAATTATTTCGATCGTGGAAGTTGACCTCACATCTGTAAACCAATCATGTGCACTAAAACTTAAATTCATTTTGAGCCTTGAAATATTGACCTCACATCATTAAACCAAACTTGTGCATTTATGTCATTGATTTGGTAAGAGGAAGAAACATCATAATTCTTTAGAATCATCACTAGCTATGTGTGTTTCGAATCTTATGTGTTTCTCTCTAACTTTGTGCCACTCTTGTGCCAGGCCCGGCCCTGGGCAAGGGCAACCAGGGCGACGGCCCAGGGCCCATGCCTAAGGGGGCCCATTTATAATGCATAGCTTCCCAGGGCCCATTTATAATGCATAGCTTAGGAAAATGAAAAATTCATGCATTTAGTAGGCTTTGAACACATAACCTCATTTGAAGTTAAAACTATCTTTGACCAGTTAATCCATGCAATTAATTGTTAACAAGTTAAAACCAATAATTATCACAACTTCCTCAGACAAAGTAAATTAGTTACAGAAAAATAATTTCATTAAAAATATTTACTTGAGTTTTAGTAATTTTGTATGATTTTTATTTCCAGATTATGATATTGTGTTATGTGACTTGTATTAAATTTAAAGTACAACTAAAATATAGTATTAGATATAATTTAGTTTCATCTATGCATTGTATAATTCATATATCATTATTACACTTTGTAATTCTCTTCTATTTTTTTCCAATATGAGCATGTTTTTTTTTTCTTTTTTGCAAAGTTAGTTAAAATCAATTACATATAGTATCCCTAAAATAAGTTAATTAATATCAATTAATTTTGTTATAACACTTGTCCTTGGTGATATGAGAGGAACAGTATAACACGAACTAACTCATTATTAAGTTTTCTTTTCCTAAAAAAAAAACATTCATTTTGAGATGGAGATGTACGTTGTATTTTATAATTTTCAGGAAATCCACAATTTTTATGACTATAAATTACAATATTTTCCAGTCGATGGCATAACTTGTATTCAATTTTTATGAACCATGATTTAAGAATATTGATAAATTATTTGATAGTGTTTCATTTATTTTCAAATACAATATTAGACAATATTTCGAAAACAACGAGATGTCAAGATGGTTACTAATAAACTATATGACGAGCTGCAAAAGAATATCTATCTTGTGATTCATACTTAACTAGACATACGGTATACATATCACTAAAAAATTACTAATAGTTTTTATTATATTTATATTTTATTATAAAAAAATTACCTTAAACTCATTTATATAGCTTAAGAGCCCAAATTTTTATTTCGCCCCAGGCCTAAAAAATGTTAGGATCGGCCCTGTCTTGTGCAAACTGCATATATAATTTCAGGACCAAAGACCCTAACCTCCAACTCCGTCTTCAATAACCCATGACTTGAAGTTCATCAAGATACTTCAGAGTTAAAACATTTTTAGAGATTAGTTACGTTAACATGTATAAACAAAGAAAAGACAAATTTTAGTGTACTTTTTTTTACCCGAATTAAAATGATGCGTTATAATATTTTTCTTTCCTTCCTTGGTCATTTAGTTATGCATAATTAACCCGTAACATATCTAAGGTTGTTTAGTCATAACTTTGAGTTTGATTCGACAAGAATGTACATAGGCATAGAGAAAAAGTCTACCCATATTCTTAAATATTTCAAAAAACGAATGAGAGAGTGGACTCTCAAAATTGTGTTATTTTTCTTCTCTGAATGGTTAATATTTTTCAATTTCAATGAGCTCCATAGTACCAAGGTAAGACAAAACTAGAAATATGTGTTTCGAGTCTCCTAGTGGTTTAAAGGTGACGATATAAATAGATTGAAGGCTGTGGGGTCCTCAAAGGCCAAATCATGTCCACAATTTTAACACTCCCAATCCCAATTTCAAGCTCTCTCCAACTCTGATATGCAGAAGAAGAAGAAGAAGCTCACACAACAACTCTCGCAGCTCAAACCCCATGTGCTTCCATCACTACATTCCCAATTCCAATTCCAATTCTACAGTGTTTGTAGGTTTCACTGCATAGCTCTAGCTTCTCTTCCTGTCTCTCTCCAACTTCAATGCCAGGAACCATCCAAGTTTCAGGTATATTCATTACTATCATTACTAGCTTCCAATTGCCACCATTGACTAACCAAACGTATCTTCTGTTTTCAGTTCTTGGATTCACTGGCCTTCACTCTTCAGTAACACAGTCACAAATGTCCATTAAGGGTACAATCAAGTTTCTCTCTTTTTGCTTCTTTGGTTGATATCAAGCATTTTTCAGGAGAAGACTTGATTGGGTTTTTTGTGTTCTCATGTTGTTGACTGCAGTTTCATTGGGTAAAAGAGAGTATATGACATGGGACAAAGGAGATTTCTCCTTGTAATGTTTCTTCATTACCCATTTTGCTTATTGTTTTCATGATCATGTTGCACATTTTCTAGGTTTCTTTGCTAAATTGGGTTCCTAATTTGTGTTTGCTCTTGCACAGCCCACTGACATCGCTGCGCAATGATTTAGTTGTTACTCTACAGGATGCCGAGGGGAATGAAATATCACATACAGGTTGTTTTTAGTTATCAATTCTTGTGTCATTTCATTTCACAGCATAAGCTGAATTAGGTTTTGTTTTGAGAGCAGGTGTGGAGACCAAGTTGGTCATTGAAAAGGGTTTCTGGGATGACTTGTTCCCCCTTGAAGGTGGAGGGCATGTGCATATGAAGTTGCAGTTCATTCTAAATGAGGATGATCGGAAACGAATCCGAATGATGGTACTATGTTTTCCATAAACCTAAAGCTATCCACTTTTGACGATGTCCCAATCATTGTCGTGTACGCTAGAAGTGTTAGGTTATAACTAGCATTACAGGAATCCTTCAACTAAGTGCAATGTGCATTGTCAATCTGCAACCCGTCTTGCATATTAACTATTTAATAGCTATATGGATGATGAGTTTTATTTTGTAATTAGCACGTGAAGTTCTACATGACGTTATGAATTGTTTTTAGCATGTAATTTCGATCATAGCCTTATAGGCTAAGGAAAGAGACACATTGTTATGGTTAAGATTGCGACGTTTCCATGGTATTGAGTCTTCATTCTAGAACTAATCTTATTACATAGGCCTGACTTAACAACTCGGCTATGCCATTAATAATTATTTATCTGTGTTATAAGGTCCTTAAGTTGTTTCTTCTGTCTTATTATGTAATACATAGTTGTGATATACTTGCAGAGAGAATCTGTATTGATGAGAAAACAGGATAAGCTCCTAAATAGCAGTGAAAGAGATAGAAAAAATGCTACTGCTACTGTTGCTACCATCCATCCCGAGGTCTCAGGTTTATTCTTCTTTACCCAATAAGAAATATCATAATGCCCTCATAGAAAGAGATAGGAAAAGAAGAAATAAGGATTTAGGTTTTACATATTTAATCTAGTATTGTATATATGTTTTTCTCAAAAGGCTTTTCCTGATATTCTGGGTGCTCTTTCTTCAAAAGATTCAAGAAGACTTCTTCCAGTTGATGTAGCGAGCATCAAAGTGGTGCCTGCTCAAGATGATCTGGCAACAAATCCTCTTAATTTGAGGGACTTGAAATCTCAAAGCAATAACATGAAAGGAGATAATTTGGATACGAAGAAACCAACCCCAGTTAAGGATTATTTACCATTGCATCATAAATCTTTCGACTCTTTAATCAAGAAACTTATAGTTTTTAATGGTATGCCACCTGTTTAGAATGATACAGATAGAAGTAAAGAGACTTCATGGTCTGCTCCTGCATCAGTTGGAGCTGATGGCCAGCTAACTGAAGTCAGTCATAGGGATTTAGTAGAGAAAACTGAAACTTTGTTGAATGTTGGTGATGTCCCTGTGAGAGATAATTGCTCAGAAGAAGCCTTGTCTTCATTGGAATCCTCAGAATCAACTATAGCTGGTAATAACCAATTGTCAATAGAAGATGGCGTTGATGACCTTCACAAACAGAACCCACTGGAGAAAGCAGAAGCCAGCCATAGGGATTTAGTTGAGAGAAGAGAAGATCCGTCGACTGGTGGAGGTATCCCTGTTAGAGATGTTTGCTCAGAAGAAGCTTCGTCTTCATTGGAGTGCTCAGAATCAGTTATGGCTGCTAATGACAATTCACAAAAGGATGATGGGGTCGGTGACGGTGACAAACAGAACCCACTGGTGAAAGCAGAAGTCAGCCACAGGGATTTGATAGAGAGAACAGAAATCAGTCACCGAGGTTTAGAAGAGAAAACAAAAATTCTGTTGACTGATAGTTATGTCCCCACAAGAGACATTTCCTTAAGAGAAGTTCTGTCTCCATTGGGAGGTTCAGTATCAGCAATTGTTGCTAGCAACAAGTCAGTTCCTCCAAAACCAGAAGATGCGACTCGTGATCCTGAGAAACAGACCACATTGAAGAAAAGTCCTAGCAATGTAAGGAAAATGATTAGTGCCTTCGAAGGTAGCCAACCTCAGGTATGTCTAGTATCTTTGACAGCATTCTGCATTTGTTATTAATGCTACGAAATTACATGTTTTCTTCATTTATGATTCATAAGACTATTAATAGCAGGATATACGACCTAGCATTAGGCCACCACCGACAAAATTCCAATCAAGCAGGATTGGAGTGGAAGCTCCTACTGCCAGTTCTCAAATAGAGGGTATTAAGACAGGGAAGAGCAAGACAGCGCAACACATATCGGGAAGTGTTGCAAACTCTTTTGTTACAGGGAAATCACAAGAAACCCTATTGAATGTCAGATCAGGAGAGTTAAGTACTCATAGTCAGTCTATCGGAACAAACCCAAGCTTAAAGAATACATCCAAATTATTACGCGAAGAAGAAGTTCATACAGAAGAAGAGAAAAGATCTCCTGAAACTTTGATGATAACTCCCACGGTAGAAGAGACAAGATTTTCAGATAGAATGGCCAATGAGCTTGTAGTTATACACCAAGCCTCTAATTTTTCCTCTAACAAGCTAGATACTGGAGGAAATTTAGTTCTGCAGGAGAGCAAAAGTGGGGAGCGAAAGGATTTTAAAAACTCTGATATAGTAAGAGTTTCAAATGATAATCTTAAATCACTATCAAACAAGGAAGGATATCAATATTCTTTAGAAAGCTCAGTGGCCTGGATATTTCCGGATGAAGCAAAACACTTGTGTATAACAACTGGTGATGAACGAGTGATGGATCTAATGGGAGGATGTAAAACTGAGGCTTACACCCTTCATGAAGAGACAAGTTTTCAAGTATCAGAAATGGAAGAGGTTAGCTTGCTTGATTTCTTAATACATTGGATGTTACATCTAGATTGTTGTTTTGGTTAGACAAGTAAAAACTATACATGCACTGTAGTTAGCATTTAACTCGATACTCTTTCCGTAGCATTTCCATGTCAAAATTTTCTCCTTATACAACTTGAGGCTATGAAATTTGTTGAATTAGCTTTCCCCAAGTTATATTGAACCAACGGTAATTTAATGAATAAAAGGTTCGTTGTAATATCACGAGAATAGCACTGCTGACAATCCTAGTTTAATTTCTTGTATGCTTTTTTAAAATAAATTCCCATACGCTCACAGTGAGTTGTGGAAGAAACTAATAGAATTATGAACCCCAAAAGGTGCATTTACCAACTGTATAGGATAATATAAGTTATTTTGTTTCAAATACGGTTCTGGTTCACATTCTTACATGTATTTGTTATGAAATTCTACTAATTGTTTGTAAATAATATCAGAATTTGATGCGAAGTGGCAGTAATATTAATGTCAACAAAGGTGACAAGACTTCTCATGGACTGAGAAAATCAAACTCTGGGTCAGCCGACGATAACATGTCAAGTGGACCTGTTGGACAGGTTTTATCCTTTTATTTTTCCTCTACTATTTTTTTTAATTTTCTGAGTAACTTTGATTTAGAAACAAACACTCATATGTTGCTGATTTATATAGTCAAATAAACGACTCATCATTGCTTTGGTGATTCATTAATATCTTAAGTATAGTGCATACTCTTCTTTCGGACCTTATCTTAAGATGTCACAACAAGAAACCTAACAAAGAATTTAGATGAAAGTCTTATATTATTTTCTGTAAATGATTCGTTCTTCTAGAGGGACCCTATAAGCATTCCTTAAAGATTCCTACATAAACTGATGTGTTTCATTTATAGACCCTTTTACGTAGAATAACGCCCTGATGTATCCTTTTACTTTCATCTTCTGGAACCGAAAAGCAGAATTCCTTAGTTCAATTGTCAATAGGAAGAGGAATAAAGATGTATTTATAGAATACTAACATTACTTTATTTCCATGATCTCAGGCAATAAAGATTGCACTCATGGCTGCATTTGGGATACTTGTTCTTCTTACTAGACAACGTAAAAACAGGTATCTCCCTTTGTTTGCTCGATACAATACTCATTAGTTTATAATCTCATACCTTGTTCTACTTACTATATTTTTGGGGGAAGGTTCACAAAATTTTGAACTATAAACTTCTGAAAATGAGAAGAGGAGCCGAACATATAGAGAATGCAAACCATCTTGTCTGATGAGTTGGAATTGATCGAGTTCGAGTAAATGAGCTGATATGGATAATTTATACATGACATTGCAGATAAATTCAACTGGTGGTGGACACTACATGAATCATCTTGGGATGGAAACGATTTGAACCATCATCTCCATTTCAAAAAATTTAAATTTTTGGTCAATTGTAATGATACGAATATGAACCTCTCTGTAATGGAATCTGGGCAGGATTGAAGTGAGTGCCTTAGAGGTCATTGCTGTGTATAGGTCATTTGCTGAGCAGCTGATGTACATCTTTTTCCCATCTTCTCTGCTCAAATGTAAAATTCTCATTTCATTGGCATTTGATTTGTGCCCTTTTATACTGATTTTTTAACCATAATTTTGGGATGGAGAAAAATAATAATGGTACCAAGAACTCTTCAGCAACTTTTACTTTGAGAAAAACTGAGTTATCCAAAATTTAGTTCAGATGTGGACAACTGGAAATTCAAGTTCAATTGAAAATATACAAGTAAAGTGTATTAATTATGTTTTATAGTTGTAGTACATATGTAAACACTTAAAGTCTTAAACTATTTTTTGAATCATTATTGATCTATATACTGTTTCATCATATAAAATATGCAAATTTTGATTGTCAATTGGGTTTAAATTGAAATAAATAGTTGATGTTAATGCAGCTACATAAAATACATGCAATATTTTACCTAAAGGTAGTGGCGCAGTTAGCTACACATGCTATGTGAGTAGAAGAGAGGTTGTGAGATGATTTTTGTTTTTGTTTAATACCATTAGGTGTCCTAAGTAGG
>JAYMTF010005437.1:0-11564 GCA_036897485.1 Pelargonium nanum | reverse complement strand
CATCACTCCGTTGGCTATGATTTATTGGTTGAGAGTGTTAGCCAATAAATAAAAGCTGAGATTCTTTTTTTCTCATTCTTATCCAGTCTGCATGTGAATGCGTGGACCAAAATAGGAGCTAAAACAAATGGGTCAATAAACTTAAATAAAACAAGATTTTAACTTCTGGTACTGTGTTAAACTTGACTCTATCTCAAAAATATAAACTGAATGGCCTGACTTGCATATCAAGTCGCGATAAAAAGGTGAGAGAAGAAAAGTATACCGAATCATCGATGAACTTAGCCCAAAATCGAGCCATGGCCTTGCCATAAGGATCTTGAGGGAAGATAGGGTTTTGCTTCCATGTCTCCTCAATGTACTCAAGAATCACTTGAGACTCAGCAATTGGCTTCCCATTGTGAAGAAGCACAGGAATCTTCTTGTGAATAGGGTTGTGTTGGAGAAGAAGAAAGCTCTTGTTGAATATGTCTTCTTCAATGAACTCATAGGGCACACCTTTGATTTTCAGTGCCATCTCCACTCTGCAACTAAAGGGACTTCCATGAGACCCAATGACCTTCACTTCTTCTTCTTTTTCAGCCATTGATGTTTTGTTTTGGTTTTTGAATTGATTTCATGTTTGGTTCATTTTATAGGCATTGGATCACTTTGTGGTTTCTTGCTAGTTAAGGAATGGGAAATGTCAAGTTGCTCAAAATTTGAATTTTTTATGTGATCATGGGTTGATAGTTCTATGAATTGGTAGTAAAATATTTGTATTTTGATATATTAGTCAAATGTGTAGCAGAGATTTGGGGAGTTAGTAGATACATGGCTCATGTCATGCATGACACAACACACACACATAGATATATTGTTCATGTCTTCATGTATTTTTATTATTCAAAAATATAAAGCACACAAATTCAAACACTAAAAAAAAAATACAAAAATCAAAAATCAAAAACCCAAAAATTTTGATATTTGGTGTTTCAATTTGTTTATTTTAGGCGCTTTTTTATTTTTAATTTTGGGTGTTTAAGTTCGTCTATTTTGTGTTTTTGAAGAATAATAAACGTCAAAAATAAACTTAAGAACATCAAGAACATACTAAACAAAAGGATATAATGGGTATTATTGAGAAATAATTGTAAATCCATTAAAACTAACCGATGGATCAAAAATTGTAAAGTCTTGGAGAGTATTTGATTCGAAAATAGTTTAAAGATTGTATACGATTTAAGTGAATTGTTCATATGGTACATCTGACACTTCTCCGGTAAAACAAAATTTGATAGTTAGAGATTGGGCATAAGAGAATAAGTGAAATTGGGCTATTTTTCTACAACCATGGGCCAATAAAGTAAATTATTAATTCCTCAAGGCCCATTATGAGTCCATAATCCTATAATAGGCCTGTGATCTAGGCCTTCTAGCTTGGGTTGCATTTTCATAAATTACATTTACTTGTAAGAGCTTTAGTTGGACCAATCTTGAGTAACATATACATGTGTTTTATATCATATGTCAATGAATTCTCTTAAAATGCAAATTATATAGTTTTTTTTTGTTATATATATAAAAAAAAAAACAACCACATTTTTTCTCAGTATAGAATAAAGAGCATATTGTTTTGACATTATTGAAATAAATTGAAAACTTAAAAAGTGTAGTCTATATCTAAAAGGGTAGGCTTTAAAAGGTCACCAACCAAGAATTCAAATAGAAAAAAGCAAGAATCTAAATTAAGCAAAAAAAGGAGTTGCAAAGAAACTTGGGAGTCAAGTTTGTATCCATAGTTGGTTCAAATTAGAAGTCCACATCAAATTCAATAATGCTAGCCGTTGGAAGTGAGAGCCCATCCTTTTCAATTTTCAGTTGGAACAACCGCAATTATGACCAAACTACAATTCACAAACATAACAAGACAAATAAATAAAATAAATAAACTTACAAGGAAAGTTATAGATCATAATTACTCCTCAAAGTTAGAGTTTTTATTCTATTCAATTATATAGTTGGAAGTATGTAAATTTGATAAGTATATGCAAATATTTCGAACAGTTAAATAGTTGTGAATCTGTCGAAAAATCTGTATAATTTCACTCATAATTGTTCGTAAGAAAATACATAAACAAGGTAAGAAAAAATATCATTAGAGAATAGTTGTTTCAATGTCTGGCGTGTAATGTTGATTCTCAAGTTGTTATCAAAGTATGATTATTGAATAAGACATAATAGTTTTTTATAAAATATTGAAAAGTTTAAATAAAGATATTAGTCTTTCATTTTCATTTTTTTTAAAAAATACAATAAAACAAAGGGCATGGGTGCTTACCCTATCAAAATTCCCAAAACAACCCTAATGAACCCTAATAATGTGTGCCTTTTAAAATTTAAACCATAATCCACACAGTCATTCAATATAATTTATACAAAAATTGTCTTGAAATGTGGTGAGATGAGTAATAAAATGCCCCAATCTTATTGCTAAATTACCAAAATACCCTTTCCTTGTATTTGTTTATCAAGGCTTATCTACTGAGACAAAACATCCCTTTCAGTCATATCCTATGTATTTATCAAACTGAGTTTACTATGGACCAACCAATTTCCCATAACTTTTATTTTTCTGTTCCTCAAATTTGCCAAAAATAAAATAAAATTTGTTAACAAATTAAAGAAATGAAAATTTTAAAAATAAAAAGAGGATATAAAGGTCAAACATTCTCAATAGAAGTAACATTGTGTTTACCAATGCAAGTAGGCTCCAAAAATTCAAAATATTCCCTATTTTTCCTTGTTCAAATTCACAAATAATTGTCTTTTTGATTAATAATTATTTTACAGAATAATAATAAGAGAACAAAAATCTTTGCAGTGGAGTTAATGGTTGAAACTTGAAAGACGAAACATATAAAATGTGAGATGTTACAAATTAATATTTATATTCATTTCAACTCGTTGAGATCCAATTCGATTGTATTTTCTAGTGGCTCTTAGTCATTAATTCAATGACCGAGTCTCTTTGGTCTTATAATTTCGCCTAAAATAGGTTGATTGTTCATGTTGAACACACACAATAACGTTCACAAAAAAAAAACACAATAACTAAATGTGTGTTGACACGAGCACGACTCAACGCACTATGCGCGATATAGCCATCACGAACATGATACGGTTATTGTACGTGTTGAGTTCTTCAACTCGATCACGATTACAAAACGTACGAGTTTAAACATGCCAACTTGGAGTCATTTTAAAAGGGCAAATTGGTAATTCCAACCCAAAACCAAAAGATAATAAATTGGTAGGGATATAAATTATCATTGACAGATCCGTCACCTACACAACTCCCATGGCCATGGACCTTAATTAATTACTATTTTTTTGAACCAAACTTGCATTAATTAATAATTAACCAACCCTTCTCATCTCATCTTTGGAGCCATTGTTTTAGCTCATCCCAAGGGTTAAAATGGTGAAAAATCTTTTGAAACATCACTCCAACAAGACGCTCTCCATGTTCATGTGCTTGAGCCAGTTTCAGTAATTACCATTTTCAGTAATTACCATTTTCTTCATCATCATCATCATCATCATCACCTTGTTTTTTTCTTGTTCCTCCACAAATTTAATATTCCAAAACCACCCTTTTAGCCTCAGAACCAGACATGGCTGTGACCACAAAGATGGAGCTTTCACTCACCAAGAAGAAAGAGAAGAGACCCAGCTCTGGATTTGTCAGCCATTGTTGAAGCTCAATAAGAAGCTTGGACTCTACCCATTTCTTTGTTTGGCATTTGGATCTCAAAACCTCTCCAGAATCTGCATTTCAGAGATGGGTTTTGGCTCTTTCATGGGTTGAGCTGTTTTCTGAGAGAAGTGGCTATGGAGGGTTTGGTTGAGAAAGGTGGGGTTTTTGAGGAGAAGAAGAGAGATGGGTTTTGTGAAGTGAAGACTTTTAAGGATTTTATTGAGGAAAAGGGTAGGGAGAGCAGTTCAAGTTCTGATTTTTTGACCTCAGAAGCCACTGGGCTTGAGGAGCAGAGTCACAGTAGCTCTGAGGAATCACCTTCTCCACCCTCATTGGGTTGGTCTGGGAAGAAAGATGAAGCACCAGATTGTGACAGTCATGGTGATTGTGGAGATGGGAAGCTAGAGAGGCAAGGCTCAGCCATTTCAGGTATCAATTTTCTCTATCCCTCTCTCATTCTCTCACTCTTAAGCACACACTATTTGGGTTTGGATTTGGTTTGTGAAAGTTGTGACTATATGGTTGGTGGTTTTGATTGTGGTTTTATGGGTTTTTTTTAGAGGTTGAGATGATGAAGGAAAGGTTTGCAAAATTGCTGCTTGGAGAAGACATGTCTGGTTGTGGGAATGGTGTTTCCACAGCACTGGCTATTTCTAATGCCATTACTAATCTTTGTGGTATGTGTTTTGAAGCTTTGTTTGGCATTTCAAATTTCAAATTTGGTATTTTGTGTTTTGTTTTTGGAATTGGGAATTTGTGAACGATACAAAAGCTATTGTTTTTTTGGGTTCTGATTGACTTGGCATTGCTATTTCTATGCCCAATTTTGCAGCTACCTTGTTTGGACAACTATGGAGACTCGAACCATTGCCTCCCGAGAAGAAAGCAATGTGGCGAAGGGAGATGGAGTGGTTTCTTTCGGTTAGTGATCATATTATCGAGTTGATACCTTCTTGGCAAACATTTCCCGATGGAAGCAAGCTTGAGGTAAATTTCTAGTCCCATTGGAGTACATGGCTTTACGAGATGCCTCTCTAAGTTTCGGTGTTCAAATGGTATTTGACTGCCTCATTGGTTTTGCCTTATTTCACTTTCACTAGCAAGTTTTTCTATATATCCAATATTCACAAATGATCGGCAAGTTTTGAAATTGAGGCATCAGGCATAACCAAGCAAAGATATCCAACTATTTTCTCATTTCTATGTTATATTAACCCAAAAGCCAAAATTTGACCTAATTGTTTGTGTTTTGTTGTACTCGTGTTCACTGTTCTTGCTGTGATTCAGGTCATGACTTGCAGGCCCCGATCAGATCTTTACATCAATCTTCCCGCTCTACGCAAACTAGACAATATGCTACTCGTAAGATATTTTTCTACTCGTTTGCTCTTTCGTAAATTACTTCCATTCTGAGAGGTCATTCTGAAGTTGGTGTTCTTTTCTCCAGGAAGTACTAGACAGTTTCAACGATACGGAGTTCTGGTACGTTGATCAGGGAATTTTAGCCTCAGATCCTGATGGGTCAGCGTCATTTGGGAAGGCTCTTCAGCGCCAAGAGGAAAAATGGTGGCTACCCGTGCCACGGGTTCCTCTTGGTGGGCTCCACGAAGATACAAGAAAACAGCTGCAGCACACCCGGGATTGCACAAATCAGATACTCAAAGCAGCTATGGCTATCAACAGCATCACTATTGCTGAAATGGAAGTCCCCGACTCGTACTTTGACACGCTTCCAAAGGTATTATACTCTAAAAACAAAACCTCCTTAAGACTCGTTATAGGTTAAGAAATAGAGTTAGCGAGTGGTTTTAATGTTGTTGCTCCAACTTGGTTTCAGAGTGCAAGAGCCAGCTTGGGAGATTTTATATACCGATATGTTTCATCCGATCAATTTTCCGCTGAATGTCTGCTTGCTTGCCTTGATTTGTCCTCCGAACACCAAGCTTTAGAGATAGCTAACAGAGTGGAAGCTTCGATATACGTGTGGCGAAAAAGAACCAACTCGAAACCTAGTACTAACACAAACAGATCCTCGAAGTCCTCGTGGGGAAT
Source organism: Pelargonium nanum (assembly GCA_036897485.1). Lineage (NCBI taxonomy): Eukaryota > Viridiplantae > Streptophyta > Magnoliopsida > Geraniales > Geraniaceae > Pelargonium > Pelargonium nanum. The sequence goes on along the minus strand of JAYMTF010005437.1, from coordinate 5,773 downwards.
AGTTAAGGATCTCATGAACGATGGAGATAAGAGGGAGTTGCTAGCAGAAAGAGCCGAAACCCTCCTTCTCTGCTTGAAGCAACGCTTCCCGGGTCTCCCTCAGACAACCTTAGACATGAGTAAAATCCAATGCAACAAGGTTCAAAACTTCAACATTCGATTTCTCTCTTGTTCAAGATTACATGTTTTTCATTGCAAAAGCTCCTAACATCTCTTGTCTCGTGTTGTAGGATGTCGGGAAATCCATCTTGGAGAGCTACTCGCGGGTTCTTGAGAGCCTAGCATTCAACATTGTGGCACGGGTTGATGATCTCTTGTACGTGGACGACCTGACAAAACACACGCAAGTTGGTGCATTAGTACCTCACAAGACTATCTCAGTTCCTTTCTCGGTGCACGTCTCGAGCTCTCCCTACAAAACAGCTTTTGCAACGCCAAACTTTTCGCCTGCGAAGCTCATTAGCCCTTCAAAGAGAGAGATCAGATCACCATATGTGACTATCAGCAGGACTCAAGAACACGGGTTGGGGGCGAAGAAGGTGTTGACAAATTATCTTAGCATCAACAATGCTTGCAACCCGGTTGAGGGATCGGATTGTGCATCGAATACAATCCAGGAAGAGTCGAATTCTCAGAATGAAGAAGATTCTTTTGAAACTGCAAAAGCAGCAATTAGCTCACCATCTCAGGGTTCTGATGAGGAAGTAGAGCACTGAGTCTAACAAGTTTGTCTGATATTTTTGTACCTTGAAACCAGCACTTCTATGTGAGTTTTTTTTTTCTTCTCTTCAGAATGTAGAAAGTGTATTTGGAGTTGTGAGAAATGAGAACCAAATTGTTCAGTTCTTGTTGTAAATGTAGATGTCTTGAGAATTCGGATAACGAGTTGAATTGGTCTTTTAATATCAGAGCGGGTTTGGTACTGACACATGACTTGCTTGTACCGTCGTTCTTCTATCCATATGACTAAGTCAACTAAAAGCTTTCAAACAACAACTTTTCTCGTGAATCAAATTATACAATTCTAGTTGTATATGTGTCTTGATAATTCGTATCACGGGTTGAATTGGCCTTTTAATATCAAAACGAGTTTGGTATTGACACATGACTTGTTTGTACCATCGCTCTTCAGTGCATATGCAAAAGTAAACAACTGATTCAACTAAAAACTTTCAAAAAACGACTTTTCTCTTCTCGGTAATCAACATTTCTCAACACAAACACGAAATGATTGTGTTTGGACTTTCTAATTACATTATTATAATTAAATTGTAATTCATATATCTAGGAAAATTAGGTTATTTATTAGCTTTTTTACTTTTGCTTGATCAATAAGCCAATTCGCTATACACAGTCCATACCAGCACAATCCAGAAAGAGCCGCGAAACAAACCCTCTCTCTCTCTCTCTCTCTCTCCGATCGTGAGTGACAGTGCGAAACCTAGAGAGCAAGCAACAGAGACATCATCAACAATGGCGAACGAGAAAACGGTAATGGCGGTGATAAGGGCATCGAGACCCACCTTCAGGAACAGCCACGACAAGGTCGCGTTCGCAGTCCACGCCTCCTTCCTCGCCTCCGGCTACGTCCTCTCCGCCACCGGCCCTCCCGCCTTCTCCGACACGGCTCTCTCCTCCTCCTCCAACGGTAAAAAATAAAAATACTTACTTTCCATCTTCTCTTTCGTTGATTTCGCTTCTTTTTTCTGCTCTCTGAACTCTCAGTCCTTTTGTTTTCGACCTTAGACGAAGTGGGTATCGATCGGTGGAACGAATTGGCGGACCAGTACGCGTTTGTGTACTCGGACCCTGAAAAGCCCAATTCGAAGAAAGTTCTGGTGAAGTGTCTTGTGATGAACGAGATTTTGATCGTTGATGCCCTAGCCGATGGGGGTTCCGAGCCGGTTCATTTAGAAATCAAGTGGGGGGGTTTTCAATTTTTTTGTTTTATTTGTGTGATTTTGTTTTTGTAATTGGCGATTAGGTTTGATTTGATTGTGCTCCAGGGTTGGGGACTATGTTGGAGAGAAGGAGATAGCTACTAATTATTCTGAGCATTTCAAGAATTTGGAGAAACTGGTGAAGAGTCTGGATGCTGAAATCTTGTCCAAGTTAGATGGTTCTGGAAAAGAAAGTTCTTCGAGCAATCCGAAAAGGTAATTGGACTTGTTTGATCACATGGTGATGATGTAAAAGAAGCCAAAAAAATGCTTGAGGCTCAATTCAATGGATGTGTCTTATTTTTCCTTAGTGCTTAGTCATTGAATAAAATCTGATTTTGATTCTACAACAGCATAACAGTGAGCAAGTTTTCAATTTGTAATGCTACATGGATCTTCTTTCGTTTATTGGATACTTGTGTAAATCATAAGTGAAGTTATGAGACTAATCATCACTTTTGCTTCGTTTTAACTTGAGGTGCAATTGGCCATTCATCGGTTTTGTATTTGAAAACACTTTTTGCTATCTAGAATTTGTACATAGTTTAGACAAATGTAAGTTGGTACTGTAATATACATTTCGTTACCAAGATGAGGAGGAAATTAGGAAGATGTTGGTATATCGACGTAATTGTTTTCTTAGATTTTATCTTTCTTTTTCCAGCCCTCCATATTAGCCTCACTTTGTTTTAGTTCCCGAAAAATCAACTTTCAGCATATTGAATACCATATCATTTTCTTTGTGAACACCAAAGTTGTCGAGTGAGCGTTGTTTTTTTTAGGCCTGCTAGAAGGGTTTTCATCCCATGACCTGCTTTTCATGGAAAGTTTTACTGTGTGCTTGCAGTTCAGAATCAAGAGAAAGAAACGAGGCTGGTATTCGAATTACGGATCCTCAAGGCCCTGAAACTCGTCCTATGGGGTATCGATTTTATTCGTTGTCCTCTATTTAGTTCCTTAAATGATCAGTAATTCTAGCTATATAAGTTTCTGTAGTCGACATGATCTAATTGTGCTCCATATATATTTGCTTTCTATATTTTCATGTCTCTTTTCCTGTTATGCGGGTTCTTGAGTGTGGGTTTTTATTATAATGCTTTCTTCATGGTTTTCTACAAAATGTGGCAGGAGTCTCCTATTGATTCCTTATTTATTCTAATATATTGGTGTTGGAGTCGTTTTTGTTAATAAGTTAGTAGTTTGGACTTTGGAAAATCATAAAGCATAAATTAAATCAAAGCATGCTGTCATTCTAGTTTCGTGGGCTTATATAAGCTGGGCATGGCTCAAGGAGCTTCATTGGTTGTAAGATCATATTCATAACATTAGCCGATTTTACGTCTTTAGGTAGTCAGTACTGCTATATTGTGAACTGGAAAGACTCCGACCTATGTTTTGTAGACATGCTTAGAATGGAATGAAGCCACTCAAAAACATATACATATGATCTTAATATGGCTTTCATATCTCACACAAGATTCTGAACCTTTTAACCTTCAAAAGAAAAGAAAAGGTTAAATTTGGTTGTAGCTGGATGCTACGATCTGTAGCTAAACTCTCTCAAATTTTGAATTTGGAAGTTTGCTTCAAAAGGCTTGTGCCATTTTTTTCATGTGGAGTGGGATTGCCATTATGTTTATATTATCTTAAATCGATTTAGTAAATATCACATGCTTGAATCTGTAGTCTTGTCAAATATTTAGATGATACAGTTTTTGAGTTCACTCTCTGTTAATTGTTTTATTATATGCTCAACACGATTCAGTGAAGTTCTAAGCTCATCTTCGTCTCTGGCTTTCTTTACAGAATTGTGTTTCCTCCTGTTAATCCTATTGGCGGCGGTGATCTTTATCCTGGGCCTGGTGCCGGAATGTACCCTTCCAGGTTCCTTAATGCCCCAACATATTGCTCTTATGGTTACTGTGTTAATTAGCTTCATTGGATCATGTTTATACCGTTTTTCTAATTTTCTTTCAGGGGTGATTTTGGTGGTGGAGGCATGCTTCTAGGTTCGTACTATTACTTTAGTTTTTCCAAGTTGTAGCAAGTAAGAACATTGCAATATATGAAAATAACAACAATAATTGTGTCTAAGCAGGACCTAATGATCCTCGTTGGTTTGGTGGAGTCGGAGGAGCGCCTGGCTTTGGGGGACAACCGTGTGTTCTTGAGCTCTCTCTTTCTCACTCTCGCTCGCACGCGCGCACACACACAAGCACGCCAGAAGCGTATTTTCACTTTCAAGATTCTGATTTTGTGTCTATTTACTGATACAGGGGTGTTCCTCCTGGTGCTCGTTTTGATCCTTATGGCCCACCTGGCGTTCCTGGTTTTGAGCCAAATCGATTTGCCAGGTACTTGGACTTTTTAATATTTCTCTTGACGATTCAATGAATTGCTACTCCATATTAGAAGATGTTGGACTTGCATTTGGTTATAGTTGTACAAAACTTTTTGAAGGGAACAAAGTTACCTGTAGTGCATTACACATGATTGCTTGAATCTTGAGGGGTTCTCGAGACCTTTACCGCGGACGTTGCTATTGGTTTTAACAAGTTGAACGAGTTGAATGTGAATTGATTCATAGAAAATAAAACGAGCATAACATTTCCTAAGCATCGTGTTATATACAACGCATTACAAATCAAGCTGTTGGTGCAGCTTTTTGAAGCTTTAATTATGATTTTACTGATGGATTGTATCGTTCCTTGCAGAAATCCGAGGAGACCTGGGCCTGGAACTCATCCGGATCTGGAGCACTTCGGGAGCGGCTCGGACTTCATATGAAGAAGACAGAATAAACACTCCTATCCAGTTTCCATTTTCTTGTTTCTTTTGCTGAAGAACTAGGATCTGAGAGATGACTCGAATTTTAAAGAGAATTTTATATAGTGATTTGTGTATTGTGGATGTTACTGAGTAGTTTTCACTTGTTTTTGCTGTTTATGTCACTGTGGTGGTGCTCAATTAACAGATTATTAGTATATATATGTTTAATTCAGGAGCAATTTGTGTAAATATGTATCCTTGTCTTAGTAGATTCAAATGAGCTAAAAAATGAGTGGAAAATGTTCCATTTTGGCCCTCTTCTCATCTCATTGTCCATTTTGTTTACAAATTCGAGTTTTGTTCTAATCATCTACCAAAATTACAATAGCACAAATATTATCCACCAAAAGTACAATAACACAAAAATAAATCTACAATAACTAGTTACTTCCTGGACATGTATCTTGAGTATAAATCTTAGAGTTGCTATTGTCTCATCATATTGTTCGATTTGCTTTTTCAACGTCCCGATCATCTCAATCATTTCTTAAAATTGAGCTCGTTGTGCTCCAACAATAGCCTCATGTTGTTCTTGTGTCAGGTTCGTGATAGATGGAGCAACCAATGAACTCGCAACTGCCATAAGTACATAAAGAAAAATGTTACATATCGTAGGAAAGGAAAAGACCCCATTCTTAACTAGAGCTGGCATATCGGGGCTCTGAGCAGAGACCCAAGAACACAGATAAAATCATGCACTTTGATAGCAAAAATAACATATATCATAGAACTGACCTTCTTTCTCAAGGGCTTCATTAAAAAGCCAATCTTTACATTTGGCTTCACTTGCAGCAATCTTGAAAATCTCAAACCCTCAGATCACCAAGCTTACGGCACCAACGATTTGATGTTCCTGAGCAGTGTATTGGCACCAGGGTCATTCTTCATCAAACAAAGACTCTTCATTACTCTATCGTAAGTAATTTTGTAAAGTTTCACACTATCCTCGAACATCTTCTTCAGCAGTTCAAGTGCAGCAGCATTGTTACCAGCTATGCAAAGCC
>JAYMTF010005436.1:0-11564 GCA_036897485.1 Pelargonium nanum | reverse complement strand
CATGCTCTCAAAGAGAATGGGATCTCTCTCTCACTATTCACATACTTTCTCTCTCTAGAACCCTCCTGTAATTCTTGAGATCGCATTCTCATGCTTGAGGCGGCGTCCCGGAACCACCACCCTGGGTCATCGTTCCTTTGTTGTGTTTGCCCTCGCAGGACACAGGTTCAAGGGCTCGCCAAGACAATCAAGATTCCCCAGCCTACGTGGATCGACCAGTGAAAGACTTAGAACATTTTGACAATTAGGATAGTCCCTATGCGTACGTGGACAAGACGAAAAGACACCTAGTGTGCTCGCTTTGACCCAAAGTCAAACAGGGGCATCAGTTTGAGATTGATTTTGTTGTATTTGAATTTGATTATTTGGTTTGAGTTTATGAATTTTCTGGTGAGTTCATGAATATTTCGGCGAGTTCATGAATTTTTCGGCGAGTCTATGAATTTTACGGCGAGCTTATGTTGAAGAAGAAGGGTAAAGTCAAGGGTATTTTGGAGTTTTCAAAAAAAAAAATTGATCATGTGCTGGGCACATGACCAAACAGTGTCATTTTCTGTCAAATGTAAGTGACAGAACCAATTCTGCAAACCATAGAGTAGGAAATAGTTCGAAAACAAAACAAATGAGTGTCAGGTGAAATAAAAGTTTATCATAAACGGCGAAACTGTAATTACGCTAAGTAATTAATACGCACCCTCTTATTGGAGGGTAGAGTTGGATTGTCATAATTTCTCCTGATATTTTAGTCATAGAAAAGTAGCCAAATTGATGATTTTGTGAGAGTTGGAATTCATTAATTACTCTATTGAGTAACCATGGTCGTTTTATTTGATCTTTGGGAAATCCACTCCTTTTATTTGAAAAATCCACCCCTTCTATCACCTCTTTGACCAAATTGATACTACATAATATATGTGGTTCAACAGTTGGAACTTTTATTAAACTAGTGAGAAGTGTTACCTCACAAATTAACACTTATGAGTTTTATTTGAATATTAAATTAGTAATATGCTTAACAATGTCGTAAGGGTAAGCAGTAAAATTATTTGACACCCTTATTTGGTTTTTCTCCTAGTCCCAAATAACTCCCACCAATGGCAAGGAATGTTGAATGTGAGAACCATATCTTAATATTATTTTACTATCTTGTCTCTCTGTCATCCTTTTTGTGGAGACATTGAAGCTCACTAAAAAGAAAAGAATCCCAGCCAGACCTTCCCTTCTTCTCTTTCATAGCTCTATAGCTCCACCTTGGTCGCTTTTCTGCATGGACAACATGTTGTTGGTTCTTCTTCATGTTGCGGCTTTGCTGTCTGGAGTGACAGCGGCGCCGGAGTAGATGCTGCAGCTCGATGGTTTTGTGAATCTGTCCAAGCTAAAGATGTTCGTCGATGACCTCCCTCTTATCCCTAAACTCATGGGCTTTCATGTCGTTCATGGCGTCCCCAAACCCAATTCACTCACCATTGGCATGTTCGCCAAAAAATGGGTATGCTTTACTTAACTGTTCCAATCATTGCTGCATTCTTCTGTTGAGGTCTCAGGTTCAAGGTTTTGTAATTGATTACAAATTTATGAGTTCTACTTCTTAATAATCTCTCTGGAAATTAAGAAATTTTCATCAAAATCATCATCTACCTGGCTAACATTGTTATGTTTTGGCTTTTAATTAGTAATTAATGTTTACATTGCTTACTTATCTTCTCGATTATTTCAAAGTAGCTCTACCTACCAACTTTACTATGTTTTCTTTGCTGCACTTCACTACTCATTATTACAAATAAACCCCCTTTAAGTTTATTTATTTGTTTAAAGAACATTTTTCTAAGAAAAAAAGAAAACGACAGACACTGTGAGCTTATGTTAACAATTGTTGCTTTCCAGAAATTTCACAGAGACATCCCAGCGACTCCGGTGTTCGCCTACGGTACATCCAAGTCCACCGCAACAGTCCCTGGTCCCACCATCGAGGCCCTCCACGGCGTCCACACATACGTGACGTGGCAAAACCACCTCCCTGCAAAGCACATCCTCCCGTGGGACCCAACCATCCCCACCGCAAAACCCGCTTCCAATAACGGAATCCCCACCGTGGTGCACCTCCACGGCGGCATCGACGAGCCCCAGAGCGACGGCAACGCGCACTCCTGGTTCACCGCCGGTTTCAAAGACAAGGGACCGGCTTGGTCCAAGAAAAGATATCACTACCACAACGCTCAACAACCTGGGAATTTATGGTACCACGACCACGCCATGGGGTTGACTCGGGTCAACCTCCTAGCTGGCTTGATTGGGGCCTACATCATCCGCCAACCCGACGTGGAGGACCCACTTGGCCTCCCTAAAGGTGACGAATTCGATCGCGTGCTCGTCGTCTTCGACCGGAGCTTCCGTACCGACGGCTCCATATACATGAATTCCACCGGAAACAACCCCTCCATCCACCCTCAGTGGCAGCCGGAGTATTTCGGCGACGCCATCGTCGTCAACGGCAAGGCCTGGCCTCGCATGACTGTACGGCGTCGTAAATACCGGTTTCGTATCATCAACGCGAGCAACGCTAGATTCTTCAGATTCTTCTTTACCAACGGCCTTAGATTTATCCACGTGGCGGCCGATTCGGCTTATCTCGAACGACCCGTCTCGGCCAATGAGACCCTCCTGGCCCCATCTGAGATCATTGACGTGGTTGTTGACTTTTCAACGTCGATATCGGACACTGCTGTTCTTGCCAACAACGCACCGTATCCTTTCCCGTCCGGTGACCCGGTCAACGAATCTAACGGTAAAGTCATGAAGTTCGTCATCAAGAAGGGTCCCGAGTCCGACACGTCACGAGTCCCGGAAAAACTGGTAACGTATCCGCGTCCGAGTTTATCCAGTGCTTCGCGGACACGGTATGTCGCTATGTACGAGTACGCGAGCGCCACTGATGAACCGACCCATTTGTACATCAATGGGAAATCGTACGACGAGGCGGTGACGGAGAGGCCTAAAGTGGGGACCACTGAGGTGTGGAATGTGATCAATCTGACGGAGGATAACCATCCGCTGCACATCCACCTGGGGCTGTTCCTGGTGTTGGATCAGACGGAGATTGTGAAGGTTGACGAGTTGAAGAAGTGCATGAACAAAAAGAACGATGCGATCAAGTGCCACATGAGCAAGCATGCACGTGGCAAGAAGACGGAGGTGGCGGCGCACGAGAAGGGGTGGAAGAATGTGTACAAGATGAGTCCCGGATACGTGACGAAGATAATGGTGAAGTTTGGTTATATACATACGAATGCATCGTATTCGTTCGATGCAACCGCAGAGCCTGGTTACGTGTACCATTGCCATGTAAGTACATCTTCTTTTCATCAGTTGAGCTACAATGCAGGTAGCTGTGTAGCTTTCGAACACTCAAAGAGAATTTAGAACGTTTATTTCGCTTAAATATTAAAAATAATTGACTGGGGCTAGTTGCCAAAAGAAGACAAGAAGTTAACAAAGAGATCACATGTCTGCATTGTGAATTGGTAGTAAATTGAAAGGTCGGAAAAAAGGTGATGGATCAGTAATGTTTTGTAGTAGATTCTGATACATGGTGTTGAATTTTGACAGATTTTGGATCATGAAGACAATGTCATGATGCGCCCTTTGAAATTCGTCACCTGATTAAAGAACAGTGCAACAGATATATAATTATATGGTACTCTTAATTTTTATTTGTTACGTTATTTATTTTCACAATCGGACTTTTATTCCATCATTTTTACTTTCTAAGTACATTTACTATTTATTTGTGCAGGATTAAAATTTGCTTTTCCGGACGAGTTCAACTGTTGATCAAGTGATGAAGAAGAAAATTCATATCGCCTGCATAGTTTCTGTGGCAAATGAAAATAAAGCAGATGGTGAATTGTATACAAGAAGCCACATTGGATTTTGATGGATATATTATATATAGTAAAAATCGAGGTTTTATTCATATCTTGATTAGAATGAGATATACCTCTGTCAATGTGTAGTTATTATTGGTGTCCACAACTAAAAGATGCTCACTGAAAATTGTCAATAAATATGTCTTTTTACAAATGTTTGAATCTTATCTAATAATGTGTAGTAACCCATACTTATTGCAATGTTAATGATGATACATAAATTATTATTAGTTAAACCGACAAATTATAAAAATGTGACATTTGGCTTTTGAGCATACGTCAATCACATTATAAAATATCAAACGGACAATCACAACGGACCTCTGGGACCCAAAGACCTCACAAAACCTCCTCGAATACTTCCTTGACTATCTCAAGGCGTCTCAACATATTTACTTAATGGGACGCATACTCGGCGGACTTGCTTTCGTAGCGTGCATGCCACAAGTGAGTTGCTCCCAAGATTGGGCAACCAGAAAGGACATGCACAACACGCGCTGGAAAAGAAGCTCTGGCAAATACAAAGCTCCCATATGTTTGAGTTTGATTTTTGATTGAATTTATCAGAGCATGGGCAGTTCATCGATCTCACTTGTGCGTATCCCAGTTTGTGTTCTTGTGCTTGTGTTAAGTTTGATTTTTGTTTATGTTGTTGACAATTATTCTTGTTAAAATCATGTATTCGATTTCATTATCAAATTTATTAGGCGTGTTTTGATGTTTTGTTGCAGGCTCTGTAGACTTTAGGAGAATCAAAATCGCACAAAACCTAGCTAGATAAACAAGGAAAAAAATGAATAATAGGATGGATGCAAAATACGGTGTCGTTTCCAATTTTGAGGTGAGTTTATGCTGATGTGGCAACCATGTGATCTGCCACGTCACCAGAATAAATTATTTAATATAATTTAATTTCCACATCATAAGTGTTAATGGAGAGTTTGACGGGGGCTGACGTCGAGGATCAAATTGAGTCATTGTGTCAAAGTTGGGGACCAATTTAAGTTTTTTACCTTGAAATATTGGATCCAAAATGCATGCATTATTCTTTGTTCTGCCCATGCACTGAGCCCTTTTCCATCAGCCATATGGGCCTAAGTTTTCACAATTGGATCCAGCCACTACCCATTTTACAGCCCAACCTCTCTTCCAAACCTCATCAGCATTTCCACACCAATAGATTGCTGGTTAATTTCACATGCAGCAAAGAGGTCACCAGCAGATTGGAGGTCGGTCCTCTAACAGTCATATCATATCATATGTGTGATGTGTCGTAAGATGATGAGTTTGGTTTGAATAAGGTTAGGTTTGTCCAGTACTGTGATTCCTAGCTGGGATCGATCGTACATGCATTTATATATATATAAGCTGTAAGCTGATGATACAAGGAGTGGTTAATTTGTCAATGAAACGGTTGGGATTTTGACTTAAAACCTACTTGTCCTCTCTGACCAATATGAGCTACCTCAATTTAACTGGACCATATATTTTGGTTCATGTCTTTAATTAATTTCACTGCAACTACTTGAAACTTGAACATCAACATGAACAATGTAGGATGGTTTAGTAATGTTAAATATGCTTTTTGATTATTTGAATGAGTTCCAAAACATTTTGAAACATGATCATCATCTTTATTAGTCACACCAATTTTCATGGATACTGATGCTAAAATGACTGAAGAATTTAGAATTGTGTGGTTAAATTTTAGAATTTTAATGACAAGCTATATGATACATATGATTTGTAGCATCGATCCCTACTACATAATGTAATTAGTTTCTACCGAATTTTATATGGTAAGGTCAACTTTAAGAAGGATTTGTAGAAAGACGAGGCAAATCCATGCAGCGAAATACAAGAGGGACTGTTTGGTTACGGTGTTACGTACAGCACCCTCCAAACCAAAAACATGAGCCATTTGTTCAGTAACTACCAGTCAACCAAACAACTGACCTGTGACGCACGCCTCCTTTTCTCTGCCCAACTGCTTCATATTCATTTCTTATCCTCCTCTTACTTAACTTTTGTTTCTCCACTTTTTTTTCTTTTTAATCCAAGAAATATTCATACAAAATTACTTTTTTATATTATTGAGCACTCCAAACCTCCCATCAATAGATGAATAAAACTAATTATATAGGTGATAAATTGAAACCCGAGATAGTAGAATTTCAACAAATAATTGAGACAAGTTCATAAATTTTAGGGACAAATATGAATTTTTCTACAGATATAGGCATATTAATTTGTAAGAAGATTTTTTTAGTGGGGGAAATGGCCCCAACACTCTTCTTAGTAGATCTATCTCTGGTGGTATGTTGTACAAAATTCAAGAAATATGTGCTCTTTCTCTTTCACTCTGCTGTTTTGAGAGTCAGTCGGCTGAAGTTTTTGGTTAGCCACGTACTTTTAATTCTCAAAGCGGCGGCAATCTCTTAGTTTTTCATATAGCAAATTGTAGTCTTTTTCGTTTAGATATCGAGTCTGATTTTGATAGCAAGTTATAGGTTGTTAAGGTTTGTAGTGCGGCGTTGATTCGCGAAATGGTTTTTATTGGTGTTTGGCAGGGCAACAAGTGGTGGTTGCAGAGAAGAAGAAAGTGATTTTGAAGGTGGCAGTTTGACCAAAGTCATCGGATTAACCTTTGAGTTTATTGTCGAATCAGATGGTATACCCGATGGTTGCGAGGGGCCGTTGGACAAGTCATCCACGTGGTCGCATTGAACTTCAAGTGCAATCGTTGTTAGTTGTTTTTGCTTTTCAGGCTGGAGGGGAGGATTCTAGTGCCTTCAACTTGATAATTGCTTATGGGGAGTATTCCAGTGTCTTTGGTTTGGTTATTCAAGATGTTTAAGCTATTATGGCTCAATTCAGTAGTGTCAGTTTTTTATTTTCGGGTTGGTCTCTAAACCGAGTAGTCCAAGAATTAGTTAGGTTTTGAATTGTTTTTCGTCATACTTGTCAGGGTGGATTGATTTTCAAGCCCACAGTTTTATGTCGTCTTTGTTATTGTACGATTCGAATTAATATATTATTACTTTTGCTTTCAATTTTTTTTTCAAGAAATATAATAGAAACGATGTTTCAAAAGGTAACAAAATCGTTCGACTAAAAAATATATTTTTTAGGCCTTTCAGTCGAAACCTTAGAAGCTCCAATAACTCAATCAAGTCTATACGTTCGTAGACACGCTGCCCTAGCAAACAAGTTTGGGTCAGAATGTCGTAAATATAACTCTCTCTCCCTACGTCCATTCGTCTCCCTACCAATACATTTTGACTTAGAATATCTTGACGGGTCTAACCTCAAAATTTGACATCTAACTGCCACTGTAGTAGGCCACATGAGCCATCATAGTGTCTGCCAACTAGCCTCGATTTATTGCTCTGATCTCAAGTACTCTATTCCCATCAAAATGATGTTTGAGGTGATAGGCAAAAAACCCTGGTTATAAAAAAAATTCGTTCATGACCAACAACATGTAATCGCTTGGTTAGCACATCTAACTTATCGCAATATTCCCCCAAACGGAACCGAAAGGCAGAGAAATTTTTCTGCAGCCATAATGTTAAAAATTGAACCAATTTGATACAAATCAAATGGCCTATACTCCAAACCAAAAAAGTAGTCGATATATAGAGCACCTTATACTTGCATTGTATCAAGTACGCTATGATCATTCTCGAGAATACCGCGTTCGGAAAAAAAGTAAAATTCAGCAATCTATAACTGAAACCATAAACAAAAGCTAGGGCTTGATCGCGTCTCGGAGCCGAAAACGATTTTGGTAGATAAATGTCTAGATGATGATTGGTCCAGAAAAAATGGTACAAAAGAAGGCAAAGAGCCAGTATGATTTTCAGGTAAAAATTGCTGACAATATTGTAAAAGGGCAAGTAGTAAATTAATAAATACCCCAACAAATGCCCCACCGTAAATCCATTACTGAGTGCTCGCGCTTTACCAGTCCCCTCTTCGTCTTGAAAAATCCAATAGCGGACAAGGAAAAGATAACTTGTGATTTTTGAAAATGTGATTAACGACCCATAAAACAGCCCGAAAATCAAGGCTGCGCGAATATCCATACGTCTATTATTGAAAGTTTGCATATAAAGATCTTTGTCTCTCCTGGGATATTCTTCTAAAATTCCAAAAGGTGGAATATAAATTATAAAAGGTGGAATAGAAAAACAGGTTTCTTACATTAGTGAAATACCGAATTCCTATTTTCAAGGAAATTGGAAAATCTGAAAGAATTCAGATTTCTCCCCTCTTGATTTCTCAATAATGCAAAACCCGAAACACTTGTAACACATACATATTACATTACTGCAATACCGAATTCCTATTTTCAAGGAAATTGGAAAATCCGAAAGAATTCAGATTTCCCCCCTCTTTTTTTAGATTCGTCACTTCCCTTCATTATTCTTTTTTTTTATACCAAATAGACCTTACCAATACCTTGAAAAGGCGACTTACCAATACAATGAAAAGGACCCCTACCCCTACGATGCAGCAGCCTCCAAGAACAGAATTGAAACGAAAAGGTTTTATTAGACTTGGATCAGAACCATAAGTATAAACAGAGGAAAAAGAGCGCTCGGGGTTTTTTTGGGGTGTGTCCATTTCTTCCCTCAAACAAAAAACCGGAGGAGCCTCTTTTTCACCTGGGAACAAGATGGAGTTCTTTTCGTCTCGATAAGGCTTTAGATTGATCCTCTTTGTTTGAACAACTGCATTCTCATATTTTTGACTCAAATCAAAAACCGGAGGATCCTCTTTTTCACCTGGCAACAAAATGGAGCTCTTTTCGTCTCGATAAGGCTTTGGATTGATCCTCTTTGTTTGAACAACTAGAACTGGGTTATCCTTTCTAAAAGGTTTTATGGTTTCCCTCCCAGTTGATGATTCTTTTATAATCAGCTTATCATTTCGATTTGGTTTTCTTTTTTCCCTCCCAATTGATGTTGATGTTTCTTTTATAATCAGCTTATCATTTCGATTTGGTTTCATTTTTTCCCTCCCAATTTATGATTCTTTTGTTTTTATTAATATCAGCTGGCCTAGCAAAAAAACGAAAAAAACTTTTAGAATTCCCGGTAGAAAGGGATTTCCCTAATGAAAAAGCTTTCAACGCTGCCTGATGCCCTTTTACTTTCCAGATATTTTTCCGAATTCGCTTTTTTGAACTAGAAATACGTTTTTTGGGAACTGTCATTTTGAAATTAAAAAAGTTCTTCATTGCTATAGTGAAATGTGAAAGACATTTCTATTTTAGTATTTAAATACGGATTATGGGTACTGCTATAGTCAAATCTAAAATACATTCTAAAGTTGAAGAACCCCAGCTTTACCTATTTAATTGAAAATGAATTTCAATCTTTGTTTTTCTATTAACTATTAAATTAAGTAGTGAAGCTCGAGAAGAGTCTAACTAATTGAAATTTCCAAAAGTTGAATGGGACTAATAGTACAAGTAAGCTTTAATATTTTCAAATAATTATAGCAATATTTAGAATACTTAATACTTAAGAGTTAAGACTAGAAAAAGTCATTTGAGTTTAGAACATCTTTATTTATTATTGATCCTTTTCATTCAAAAAAAAAGGGCCGGTGAATTAGAAAAAATGAATTAAGAATTTTTTTATTGATTTTTTTATGGAACATATATATCAATATTCATGGATTATGCCGTTCATTCCACTTCCCGTTCCTATGTTAATAGGAGTTGGACTCCTACTTTTTCCAACGACAACAAAACATCTTCGACGTATATGGGCCTTTCCTACTCTTTTTTTGTTAGGTCTAGTTATGCTTCTTTCGGCCTATTTATTTATTCATCAACTAAATAAAAGTTATATCTATCAATATGTCTGGTCTTGGACCATCAATAATGATTTTTCTTTAGAGTTTGGTCATTTGGTAGATCCACTTACTTCTATCATGTCAATTTTAATTACTACGGTTGGGATTACGGTTCTTATTTATAGTGAGAAATATATGTTTCATGATCAAGGATATTTAAGATTTTTTTCTTATATGACCTTTTTTAATGTTTCAATGTTGGGCTTAGTCACTAGTTCCAATTTGATACAAGTTTATATTTTTTGGGAATTCGTTGGAATGTTTTCTTACCTATTAATAGGCTTTTGGTTTACACGACCGGTTGCCGCGAATGCCTGTCAAAAAGCATTTGTAACTAATCGTGTAGGGGATTTCAGTTTATTATTAGGAATTCTGGGTCTTTATTGGATAACGGGAAGTTTTGAATTTCGAGATTTGTTCGAAATCTTTTCGAATTTGGTTCATAATAATGAAATTCCTTTTTTCTTTTTGACTCTGTGTGCCTTCTTATTATTTGGGGGCGCACTTGCTAAATCCGCGCAATTTCCCCTTCATATATGGTTACCTGATGCCATGGAAGGACCTACTCCTATTTCAGCTCTTATCCATGCTGCTACTATGGTAGCCGCAGGCATTTTTCTTGTAGCTCGTCTTCTTCCTCTTTTCATAGTCATGCCTTACATACTGAATCTAATATCTTTCATAGGTATAATCACAGTCTTTTTAGGAGCTACTTTAGCTCTTTCTCAAAAGGATATTAAGAGGGGCTTAGCTTATTCTACAATGTCTCAATTGGGTTATATGATGTTAGCTCTAGGCATGGGGTCTTATCGAGCCGCTTTATTTCATTTGATTACTCATGCTTATTCGAAAGCATTGCTCTTTTTAGGAGCTGGATCCATAATTCATTCAATGGAAGCTCTTGTTGGTTATTCTCCAGAAAAAAGTCAGAATATGGTTCTTATGGGCGGTTTAACAAAACATATGCCAATTACAAAAACTTCCTTTTTATTAGGTACACTTTCTCTTTGTGGTATTCCACCTCTTGCTTGTTTTTGGTCCAAAGATTCAATTCTTAATGATAGTTGGTTGTATTCACCGATTTTCGCAATAATAGCTTGTTCCACTACAGGATTAACTGCATTTTATATGTTTCGGATCTATTTACTTACTTTTGAAGGACACTTAAACGTTCATTTTAGAAATTATAGTGGAAAAAGAAGTAATTCCTTCTATTCAATATCTTTATGGGGTAACGAAGGACCAAAAACGATTCAAAAAAAAGGGGGTTTCAAAACTTTCTTAACAATGAATAATAAAAAAGGGGTAACGTTTTTTTGTAAGAAAATAGATCGAATTGATAGTAGTGTAAGGAACATGACGCGCCTTTTTACTCACTTTGGGGCTAAGAATACTCTGCCGTATCCCCATGAATCCGACAATACTATGCTATTCCCTATGGTTCTATTGGTTCTATTTACTTTATTTGTTGGAGCCATCGGAATTCCTTTCAATCAAGAGGACAAGAATTTGGATATATTGTCGAAATTCTTAACCCCATCAATAAACCTTTTACACGAAAAGTCAAATAATTCTGTGGATTGGTATGAATTTATACCAAATGCAACTTTGTCAGTTAGTCTATCTTATTTTGGAATAGTTATAGCCTCTTTTTTATATAAGCCTGTTTATTTATCTTTAACAAAATTGAACTTACTTAATCTCTTTGTTAAAGGGGGTCCTAATAAGATTTTTGGGGACAGAATAAGAAATCGGATATATGATTGGTCG
>JAYMTF010005435.1:0-11565 GCA_036897485.1 Pelargonium nanum | reverse complement strand
AGATGCAAAATCTTAACTACTTATATACCATTTTGTATGATATATCATACAAATTGAAGGATAAACGAAGAAAATTTCCCCGTGCAACGCACGGAGTCACCATTTAGTAGTTATTGATATTTGATAGGAAAATATGAATAAAATAAAACATCATGATATGTAAATATATGGTTGTGACCTTGTGGGTGTGTAATAAGTGTCACACGTGATTTGTTGAGAACCATTAAATGCTAGTGTTAATATTGAATGCAAGAGCCTTTGAATAAATAATTTCTTTGAATATTATTTTTTGCTAAATCCAGTATTTAACGAGTTTTACACTCTTATACTTACATTTATTCGTACCAGGCAATGATGTACACTATATATTCTTTTATTATAGCATATTACTATAATTATACTTAGGTTTATAATTGTGTTAATTTGATTCAATCAAAATAACTTGAGAAAGTATTTTCTATACTCATAATTACTAGTAGCACTCTTTTGGCTTTTTCGTGAGTGGAAAAATAAGTACTTCTGTACACTTTCTCTCTCTGCCCATCCCTATATATAATAAGTAATATTGGTCCACACAAAAAAATGTATTTTTCATTTTTTTCCTTACAATCTTGAATCTTTGGTAAATTACTGTGAATAAAAATAATTAAATAATTACTACCTGTTAGTTATTTGTAGAAACTAGTAGCCGTTGGGCTTGATGGCCCAGGCCCATTAATTATGAAGTAAATGGGCCAAGCCCATAACGGTGCTGAAATCTGGTAATCTGTTTTGAGGCAAGCTACTGTTGCTTGGGCCAAAAGAAATCTGGAAACCGGACAGAAAATCCTAAACTTTCTTTTGGACGAAAAAAAATCCTAAACTTAATTGAATTAGGAAACTAAGATAATTTAGTCTCCGAATTATTTCCTAAAATCGTTTTATATTAAGTCCAGCTCTCACATCTCCTTCAACAATCTTCACTTCACTGCACATTACCGTTTCTGTTTCCAGAAGAAGAAGAAAAAAAAAATCCTTTTTTGTGTTCCATTGATCAAAACTCAGTTGCAACAATGTCCTCTGATCCATCGGAGGAGAAATCGGAAGACTCATTTGTCTTCCGTAATCTCTCGCCGCAAGATCGCGAAATCGAACTCGAACTCGAACTCTCGCTCGGTGGTTACGACCGGAAGAGAAAAACAGCACAAACTGATACTTCTTCTTCGTCTTCTTGGTCGTCTGGCGGTGCAGTACTGGTGATGATGAGTAATGTTGGCGAAGACGATGCGTCGACAGAGTTGAGGCTAGGAATAGGAGAGCCTAATATTAATTGGGTTATAAAGAAGAAGCTGAAGAAGAGTGATGTGAACCACTTGTCGCGACTGATGTTGTCCAAGGAAGCTGTGGACAAATACATAGTACCGTTCTTGGACGAGGATCGTGTGAGGAAGGTGAAGGAAAAGGACCCGAACGGAGTGGCGGTGAGAATGTACGACGAGGACACCAAGACGGAGCATACGGTGAAGCTGAAAGTGTGGGGCAAGGGGTCTCCGGTTCTGAACGATCAATGGGTGGCCAAGTTTGTGCGGCTAAGAGAGTTGAAGGAAGGAGATGAAATTGGGCTTTTCTGGGATACGTGCAACGCGAGACTCTGCTTCTCTGTGCTAAACAGATCATGAACAGCTACATTAGAGTATTGATCAGTCACATACAATTTATATATACTATTTAGTACTATTTTTCGTTTTGAACCAAATATGAAAATTCGTGTTATGTGCAAATGGATCTTGTTGTGCATTATTGGTTCACATTCTGTGGAGTTGTTGGTTTTGATGATATTTAGTTATGCCAAAGTTGTAATAACATAAAGAATATTTGATACTCTCAGTTAGTACCAAATATGTACAACAATTCCTCTAGTAAATAGATATGTTTCTTGTTACCAGCCATGTTTTTCAAAAATAATTAATTTTTTTTATTTCTGTAGTGTGTATGTGGTGATGCAGCAATTTGGTTCTGAAGTCAATGCTATGGTACAGTACAGCCAACTCCAATGTTTTGGGTCAAATGTTTGTCTCTTGCTATATTTTGCCTGAAGTTTGTTTGGTAGATGTCAGATTTTTTTTAGTTCAGCTGGAGTTTATTTAGGTTTCAAGGTTCTTGGTTTTACTGATGGTTTTTTTATTACTTTGAGGCTGAGGTTCAATTTAATGATGGGAAGTAGTTGGTGAATTTAGTTGTGAGGCCAAGTTTGGTAAATTTGAGACCCAAGGAATTTCATAATATACTTTGAGGATTATTTAGTAAAATATGAATCAAATGTGTTTTAAAATTATGTAATTACCTAAATACACATATATATTTGATAAAATAAAAAATTGGTCAAATTAATATCATCTAGATCGCTTTTCAAAAAAATATCATCTAGATCGAATTATAGGATCCATCACGTCAACCTTGACAATGTTGGTTCTATACTATTATGTAGAGAGGCATTGTCGTTCAGTTCATTCTTGCTAACTAAGAGAGTCATGATCGACAAGTTCATTATAGTTATAAAAGAAAAAGCCATGTTTGACCAACTCATTCTATCAAACTAAAAAAGGTATGGTCCTCATAGGGATAGAAATTAAAAATAATAAATAGATAAAAGACACTTTTTCCAATTTCTGTGATATATATGAGGAGAGAAATTACAGCTACATGTACCAAGCATTATACTGTTGCAAACTTGCAATGACCTTCTATGAAACACAAAGGAAATATGAAAATGGACAAAAATTCAAACAATCAAACCTAATACTTTATCCCTTCAGCAGTTTTATCTCATGAATCATGTTACATTCATAATTACCCCACGTTTATTCACTTCTATTCCTCTCCCAGTAAAGCCAATGGGCTCACCTATTCTTCCACATCATCTTAGGCACCATAAGCAACAACCTTTTCGCCAGATTCATAAAATAATCCCCAGGGAGAAGTTCTATTTCCATGGAGGCTGCTGATTTTTGTAATTGAACGGGTAAAGATCCCACCCAGCCTCCGGTTCCTTCCTTTTAGCACCAACAACAGAACTCGAGGGCAGTGAGTTGTTCCTCAAGTGCTCCTCCATTGACCTGTTCTGGCTAGGAACAAAAAACTGCCTAAAACTTGATGACTCCCTATTCCCTCCATCAATCACAAAGCCAGTATTCAGATCAAAATTAGGCCTCGGGGGACCAATACCATTTAGACCCAGCGGTGGACTAGTCATGCTCATGATGAACGGCTGCTGGGTATAAGGTGGTACAGCTGATCCAGAGCCAACAACTTGAGGCACAACAGGGGCTCCCCTCGAGTCCACCATATAGGGGATCGAACCACCAGCTCCATACATGGATGAGGAGAAAGACATTGGGGGCCCTGCAGCAAGTCCATTGTACCCAAAAGGAGGCTGCGCATAAGACACTGTGGGACCCATCCCCAAAAAAGCAGCAGTCCTTGCAACATTAGCATCCATGGCGAACTCCGGAGCCCTGCCATTTGACAAGGATATAGTTTGAGGCACAAAATCTTTTCTTTTGACCTCCACTCTGGTTCCCATGATAGAAATAACAGGATCCTCGGGTTTGGTATCTCCATAAGCATTTAGATTGTGCAAATGCTTAGCATGATAGTGCCCTTGTTCTGAAGAATCATTTTGATGCAATGGCCCGTCATTCAGATCAATGTTTCTCATAGAAGGCTGCATTGACGATGAGGAGGAGGCTGGAGATGGGCTGTGGCGACCATTTTGGTGGTGGAAGAGCTGTCTATCCATCCTAAAATCTGATGAAGGTGCATCACCATCATCACCCATACAATTTAAATCCAACTTGAGTCTCTCTGATTTCCTTGAACTGATTTCAACAGATGATTCACCAGAAGGAAAGCCAAAAGAAGCATGTATTTGTTTTCCTGATGTTAGATCACCAAATTTATCATCTCCATCCTCAGCAACATTCAGATCAATGTCAAGGCGATCCTGCCTAGACTTCGAACCATTGCTACTTCCACCACCATCAGAAATTCTGCGAGGGGATGCAGGACGAAAAGCACTAGTCAGTGCAGATCCTTTCCATCCAAGAGTTCCCTCGAACTGCAAAGGTGCAGCAGGTAATCCAGGAGAAACAGCCGGCCTAGAAGCAGACACAACAGAAATAAGGGTGGATATAGCATTCACTGGGCGATCCATATCGTCAGAGCAGACTTCTTGATTCAGATCAAAGCCGCACATGCCTCCTCGCTCTGAATTTGCTTCTGGTTCTTGCGCAGCTTCAGTGACCTGAGAGGACTCCATGTCAGGCAAATAACTTTCTGGTTGAGTATCTACATAGTCCGACTTTGATGAGCTCTCTCCTTGCAGATATTCCTCAGAAGAATTTTGTCTGCCCGGGCTCTCCTCTGGATGGCCTGAAATTGGTTGGTCTTCCTTTGAATTTATAGAGTCTGGGCTACTTGGTTGCGCGATTCCACCTTCACGGTCCTTTTCAGAAGAGCTGCAAGATGGTTCTCTATAATCTACCACTTCTCTTTCCACTTCTTGGGCAACTTGTCGAGCAACTTCTAGAGCATCCACTATGCCATACTCAAACTCAATATCAGGCCCTCTGGAATCCTTCACAGGTTTAGTATAATTAGATATTCTATTGTTCAGAAAATCAGGACTTTTGGCACTCTTCTTGGGTTTAGTCAATTTGGGAGTACATTTGAGATCCTTGTCTGCATCACTGACATGCTCCTTTTCTTCATAGGCTGACCCAGAATCTTCCATCTTCATCTTCATCAGCACATCCAATGCAACAGAATCAAAATGAGTGCTACTCTCATCTCTTAAAGGAGACCCACAATTCTCCGTCTTAGGAAATGAAGTTTCTGCATCCATTGGCATTGGCGATGTATGTTCTTTACAAGGCGACTCTTGCAGGACAGTACAATTTTCGGCCTTTTGGCTTGTATTCTTGGAAGACCATGTGTTACTACCATAATTTGGAATCCCCATTTCATCCACCCCAATCTTTGGCTCTGATTTCATAGTCACCCCTTCATTGGCACCACCATTGCTTTGTAAAGTAGGTTCTCCCACAGATTCTGGTGCATTCGCCACATTAATACCTAAATGGGCACCTCTAGACTCCAATAAACTAGAGCCAACATAGAGTTCTCCTACAGCTGATTTGCCAGGGATATTATTTGTATCTTTAGTAGACTCCGCAAAGTTTGGTGCATCAATCTGTCCAACACTTTGCTGCTCTGGAGCTGACGCACAAGACTCAATGGAACCAGCTCCTTCTATAGTCGATACTGGAGGTTCTTCCCTGGTAGACGTTTTTTCTTGATTTTTATGATTATGACTCTGTGCATCTTCGATGCTTTCTGCCTGAAGACCGCCAGAGCTTTTTGACGGCAAAACTTCATCTCTCATAGGTTCTACTGAACAATTTTCTTCTTTAGCACATTCTATTAGAGGGGGAATATCTACAGGTGAAAGTTCTGCTTTACCACTTTCTACAGAATATTTTGCATGATGATTATCATGAGATACCCCAACTCTCTCAGCATCCTGGCGGATTGTGTTATCAGTCTCGCCTTGCTTCCACCGATCACATAGCGCTCTTGCTCTGTCCTGAATCCTCGGGCTACTGTGGCCAATGAGATTCTTGACAGTGATCCAGATCCCTGATGAAGTTGACCTGTGATTGTCTATGTGCAGCTTTTCAAGTGCTCCTAACATTGCAGTGATTGCCTCTTCGACAAAGCTCTCACTTGTATTAGTATCAAACTTTTGAGCATCTTTGAGCCATCTATCAATGAACCCGAGCCCATCTAGTTGAATAAAAATATCAAGACAATCCTTGTTATCTGTGGCTGCAATAGTGCTTGAAACAGCTGACCACTGCCTGGTTGCATCTCCTATATTCTTCACGGCACAATCTTTTTCCTTCTTCATTACAGCAATTAGCTCTTCAACTCGAGCTGGGGCTGTGAGACCATCTTTCATCTCAGTCAAGGTAAAGAAATCTTCAAGCGTCATGTTGCTTCATAAACCACTAAGGTGCCTTCAAATTTTGGAAGAGTACTTGTGACATACTGATACATTGCTTTCCATATAAAAACTACAGAAGAATGTGCAAGATATCCTGCATAACATGGCACCACATCAATTTCAGTATGTTACATACAAAGTATCTGTAAAGAAAATAGAAATACACAAGTAAAGTTCTTTTGCTCTCAAAAAAAAGAATTATAAAAGAAGACCAATAAATTTATCTGGGATTTATAGACAAGTTTGTTCTCCCTTCTAGATTTTCTAAGATGAATTGATAACTAGACATGCCATAACAACTAACAAGGCCAAGAAAATTTCAAATGCATATTCATTATCTGCAAAATAACTGATAACCAAAAATAAGGGAAAGTCTTAATGGTGAAAAGCTAGCTAGGGAAAAAGCAATAGTTTCAGGAGATAGAGTAACAGGGTCCCATGGTCATTTCCAGGACCTGGTAAATTTAGACTGTACACAATATTGCAACTCTGATTTCTTATTGCATAATCCAATATTTGCAAGTAATTAAACAATGTTTTACTAATATATATTGTAAAACATAAGATCACCAAATCAGGCTAACAAGATAAAACTCAGTTTAAACCTCATGACTATAAACTTATAAGTTCAATTGAGAATTAAGTTAACTTGGATTAGAAGAATTTTGTAATCATGCACAACTTATAATATGATGTCTTAATAAATTATTAAAATGATGTCATGGCAATGAAATAAGCATGTCACGTATTTTCCCAGAATTATGCACCAAAACAGGTGCATTGGCCTGCCACGATTGCATTGTAGAATTGAATAAATACTGGATATTAACAACTCAAAAGCCCTACATTTGGAAAATGTTATGTAGATGCAGTCACAAGAGAAATATATTAGTGGACAAGAAAATGTATGCCCATTACTTCCTAACAGATATATCTATATCGGTAGGGCCATAACACTCAAAAAAGACTGCTGTGGTCTGCTGTGGGCCTAAGAAACGTTTATTGTTAAACCTCTAAACTCTTTGGATGTTTCTGTGGGAAGTTCCTTATTTGAAAAGGAGTGTTTTACTAGTCAAGCCAGAAAGTAGTTATTTTCATCCGCTACGTCAATGTGCAGAAATAATGGAACACAAACAAGGATTTGGGTACAAATAATGGGTTGAGATAAACACAAGTTCTCTCATGAAACCTTGAATTTTGATTTATTGCTGAACACGAACAAAAAAGACATCCTTGACAATGATATAGAACACTAGTTTGCACAAGTGCCTCCTCTCCTAAAAAATACAAAAAGTAGATTGTTCATCTGAGCAAATTAGTTAGTGATCAACAATTCAATTGGTTTAAGCAAAGCATATAGCAAGTTTGTAAAAAATCTAGCTAACAGACAGCTAAATGCCTAATATTCTCAAGCAATAAGTACAGCAACAAACTATAATTCAACATGCGTGCAAAGTTCCTCCAAAAGGTGATTAACCTGAAATAATATATCATCATACAGATAAGTAGGTCCTATATGTGTATCCTAATTAACCAAAACCCCTTGTCTACAAAAAAAAAAGAATGATGAAGGAAATAAATAGCATGAAATGCTCAATATTCACCAAAATCAACAAATCCATTAAATATTTCTTCAATGGAAGTGCTAGAAAAATTCAGTTCCCAAAAATGAAAACCAGTATTGCCAGAGATTTAAAGCAGATAAGTAACCAAGGCAAATATCATGTCAATACTGTATTAGTAAAATCTGTCAATTAACCAGACCTATCATCAGCTTAGTAGTAAATAGAGACAAATTCAATGCTTATTTAGTGCACAGTAAATAGAATTACCATGTAAATGCCTAAATTATTCCAATTACAGTTGTGTACCAGCTGAAATTTTCCAACCACAGTAGCCCCATAGTAGCTTGTCAATCCTGAAACAGCCAAAGCAAAGGCAAAATCAAAACCCACAAAGAGCCTTCAATTATACGTCAAAATTAAGAGGAGGTCAAAAGAAAAGCATAACCAGAGAAGACCCAACACTAGATTTAAAGACGCGAAGAGAAAAAACCAAGCAAAAACCCTAGTTCGCGCGAGAAACGGCATGAGGATAACGAAATTTGTAAACAAACATGAAATTTGAGACCACCGAGGAGGATTACACCAGCAAATGTGGTCAGTACAGGTGATTAATACCGCTAAATCCAGAAACGCAAGCTAAATTAATCATAAGAAATCGAAAATGCAATGAAAGCGCACAACTAGTAAAAAAGAAATTCACCTCTTCTACAATTCTCGAGCGAATTTACAAACCCTAGCTCCAATATGAATGACACCCTCCCACTTTCTCTCTCTAGAATTTTCCCCAAATCTCCCTCTCTATCTCCTACGCCTGCGTGCTTGATTGGTTTCTCTCTCTAGAATTCGCAGTCTCTCACAAAACCCTCGCGTTGTGTGCTTCCTCTGTCACGCCTCTCTACCGAACCAGAGAGAGCAACGTTTCTTCTTCGTTTTTACTAAATTGTGTCCCTTTTTTTTTAATTCGATTTCGGTGCTCAATTTTCTGGTCGGTTTTAGTTCGCATTCGGGTGAGCGCACGTGCGAAGCGTGTCGCGCGTGTCCGGGTCGGGTCGTGACTGACCGGATGGCCCGGTCAACCGGTGACGTTGGAGGCAAGCAGTTGCTTGAAAAAACTGTCAATTCCGGTTACTGTCAACCTTTTTATTTGGGGGTGGGGTCCACCTGGTGGGGATAGGCTTTTAACCTGAAAAGGAGAGCAGCTAGGTAGCTAAGCTGCTAATCCTGGTCACTGTCATTTTGGGCTATGGTGGGCTCCACATTAGTGACTCACCAATGTCATGTGTGGCCCACACGTGTGTGTTTCTATTCACAAAATAGAAATCTCAAGTTCTTGTGTTGGGTTGGAGGGAGGTTTCATACATTTTGGGTTCTCCTTTTGTTTTGAGCCCAATCTCTTTTTTCCTTTCTGAATTTTGTTAATGCTTAAATTACTATTTTGACTTTATTTGGTTTTCAAAGCTTTGGCCCAAATTCCAAACCACAGCTTTGCTCTCTTGGATTGAGGGTAGGGGTCAAAGTATATGACAAAAACAATGAGCGGGCTGATATGGATAATACGTTTAAACAACTTAATTCAAAATTACATGATCTGAAGCACTTAAATAAATAAGTTGATATTGCCCAAACATGGCTCAGTTATTAAACGGGTTGAGTTAGTTAACAGAAATTGCCATAAACCCAAAACTATTTAACCTCGTGTCGAGTTTGTGTCACGGGCCATGACTCAAATTCTCAACTCTAAGTAGAGGTAATGACACATATAAATATCTTTTTCCGTCTCAAATAATATAACCCACATTTATTTTGCAATTTTTTACTAAAATACCAAAATTCACTCTTTTGATAAAACCGTTAAACTTAACTAAAATTTTCATAATTGAATGCATATGAGGCTAAAATGACCATTTTTAAGCTCACTATTTCAAAATTGCTATTTGTCATCCTCAAACCCATTTTCAAGATGGAGTCCTTGAAATTATGTGATTCAAGAATCACAAATTTGACTTTCTTTAAGGTTTGGTGGGTACTTAAGAATGTTTAGGGAGGGGGACCTCAATCACCTTGTTATTATTATAATTAGTACTAACAAAGCTACTTTCTCCCTAAACATAGACAAATGACTAAAAAGGAATAAGAAGGTCCACCACTTAAGTTATTATAAAAAAAATAAATTACTTCAAAACCAATATATTGCTAAACTACTTGTGTTTAACAAGTCTTTGTTTGTGTTCCTCCCACTTGGTCTTGTCTTGGTACCAACAACCCACACCCACAAATGCAACAAAAGCTCTTTATGCTTAGTTTATTTAGAGTGCCAATTAAATTATTGTTGTAAGCCATATGGGTGCTCCCAATCCTCCCATACCTTCATAATATTACTGAACTTCTGTCTATAAATGGATATGAGTTTGTTATAGTGCAAGTTGCATAAACATGTAACATCATTGATATGTGTTAAAACTGAAATATTCCTTAACATATATCTGCACAATAAATGAGATTGGCAATGCATTTTATTCTCCAAGATAAGATTCAAGTGACATGTAATGGATCCTATTTTAGTCCATAATTGTTCATTTTTTTTCCCATTGAGGATCTATAGTGAGGTACAGTCATGGATGGGCTGGGTGCAGTACTGGCAAGTAAAATGCAGATCAGCACAAGTTAAAGAAAATAAGCACATGATGTAAAGTTAGGGTTAGCATGAATTAGAAGTAGAGTAGACAATTCATATCATGAAGAATACATGACACCGAAATAACGTGTTTGGACTCGAAATTTTCACAAAACTAAGTCTAGTGTCATTTATTGTTGATATAGGTAATGTGTATCATCATACCACCCCCAAATTATTGGAGTTTTTCTATACCGAATGTTGAAAGCCAATTTCAATATTCTCCACCTGAATTGAATTCTCGTAATGTCGTTGAAAACGTAGTTGTATACTTGTATGATCTTGTGGCATGCACAAGTCGGGTGTGGTATTGGTTATAATGATTTGATTGGGTTTATTTACTACATTTGAGCCTCAAGCTTCTTTTGCCTTTTTTAGAAAATTTAATTTTATTTAATAAAACTCGATGAGTTAATTACATGAAACTAAATTCCCAACCATTTCAATAGATTAGTTTAGATATGTGATTTTCTGAAACACTACCTATCCCTAAACAAGGCTCACTAATGAATAGAAAGTTAATTTAAGAATACAATGACCTTCAATCTTTGGGGCAAGTGACTTAAGACACTTGGTCTTCTTGAGATTTCGGGTTTGAGTCTCGGTGTTGTGGTATGCTTGCTGATAAAAAAAATTTAAGAAGAAATGATTCTTGAATCTTGACAGTTTGAAACCTATTTGGTGATATGGGAAACATTAAGCTCAATAGTCCAATGGGTCATTTTGTGCGAGTCCAATACAATATTAGAAGAGTAATGAGTAGTAAGCTTGTCAGCAGCACAAGAAAAAATGCGGCCCAACGTACAGTTCTAGCTGGTCTTCTTTTGGGCCAGTTTGCTTGGGCCCAGAATAAACAACGACCCAATAATTTTTTAACAAGCCCAATGAAAATAAACAGTCAGCTCCTTTTTTTGTAATTAATTTATTAATTTTGAAATGAGAGTTTCCCTTTCAAATTCACAGCCTGATTGTATGGTAAAACTACTATCTTATTGAAGTCATCTAAATTTTATTTGTAGAGTTCTTCCAAATCAGTAGTGAGTTTGACAAAATATCAAAAAATTTAGTCAATTTAACATTTGGAAAATTGCTTATAAAAAACATTTGGCAACTTAAAGTTAACATATTAAGAAGTGAGTAATCATCTCGCACATTCAAGAAGGAGCTTCTGCAGAAACTTGAGTCGACCTAATTTTAATTTAGATCTTTTTTTTTATACCTTGAACTTGCTACTTTTATTAATAGGAAATAGGTATTACAATTACCTTAAACAAACTACCATA
>JAYMTF010005434.1:0-11570 GCA_036897485.1 Pelargonium nanum | reverse complement strand
CATATTTGCTTTTAAAAAAAAATTATCTCATATTTAAATTTGAAACTAAAAATTACAATAAATTTATTATTTTGATTATTATTATTATTAATAGAATTTAACAAATATCACAAAATTGAAAACTTAAAATTGCCACATGTCATCAAATCGAGGGTTCAATTTCTAATTGAGATAACACTTGTCATGCAATTAGAGGGGACTCATCTTTAATATATATATATTAGATTATAAAAATGAGAGGCCATATTGCAAAAGAAGAAGACTATAGGGGTAGGGAGTAGGAAGAAACAAAATCGTGCGAGGAAGGTTGTGGGGTATGTGGCGCTGAAGAACATTGGAGTCGTTTTTAGCTGTTTTGTGCTGATACTGAGATCGTGTGTCGTGTGTTTGTGTGTCCGTGACAAAGAGATAGGTAGTTCTAGAATCTAGAGAGAGACCATGGGAGACGGGTGTTGTCCTCCGATGGATCTTTTCCGATCGGAGCCGATGCAATTGGTGCAGCTCATCATCCCAATCGAGTCCGCTCATCTCACCGTCTCCTACCTCGGCGACCTCGGCCTCCTGCAATTCAAAGATGTCCGTACACTTCTCATTCATATTCATATCCCTAATTTGATGATGCGATTGTTGTTCTATGCTTTGATTATATATTTTTTTTGGTTGCGGATTTGTATCTTTTGTTTTGCTCGATTGAGATTGCGATTTGAATGTGGAGATGAGCTAGGGATTCTTGTTCATCACTCTTTGTTATTTGTTTTTTTTGGAGGATTTTTTTATATTTTATATTTTTTACTTGCGATGAGACGTGTTTGATTCGATTTCTGCTCATGAGGCAAAGAGGGAAGGATTTGAGAGATTCAACTCGCTGAATTCATCAATACGATCGCTGTTCTGTATTTTGGATTAATTTTTTTTTTTGCTTAATTAAGATTGCTATTGCGATTTGAATGTGGAGTAGAGCCAGGGTTTCTGGTTCATCACTACTTGCTATGCATTTTTTTGGAGGATTTGATTTTCTTGCTTGCAATGAGAGTGTTTATTTGAAATCTGCTCGTGAAGCAAAAAGAAGGGTTTGAGAGAGCTAGGCTCTCTAGAACTAGCAAAATAGCTGAATTTCTGTGGTATTTGATATTTTTTGTTGATTGATCACACAACTGATAAAAAATTTCTGTACAGTTCTCATTCCTATTAAACCCGCTAAATTTATTGCTGCGATCCATGTTCTGTGCTTGGGATTTTTTTTGCTTGATTGAGATCGCTATTGCAATTTGAATGTGGGGGTAGAGCTAGGGTTTCTGGTTCTTCAGTGTTTTGCGTTTGTTTTGGAGGATTTGTTTTTCTTACTTGCTATGAGATGGGTTTGATTTGATATGTGCTCGTGATGATAAGAAGGATGGGTTGGAGAAATGAGAGAGTTAGGCTTGCTAGAACTACCAAAGATAGATGAATTTTCTGTTTGTATTGGATTCTTGTTGTTGATTGATCACACAACTGATGTTGTTTTCCATGCATTTCTCTTTCAGCTTAATTCGGAGAAGAGCCCCTTCCAGAGGACCTATGCCGCACAGGTACTTATCCAGAATAGTTCAGACAATATTTTATAAAAAAATATTTATGAATTATTGGTTATAATTTGTTTGTTCTACACTAGTGCATAAGATTCTTTAGCAAAAATGTAGATCTCATTACAATACTAAGGATATTATAATTTGTGAAGGCATTTCTAGTCTCTACATATGATATATCCACAGTCAAGAGGTTAGATTCTTTTTCATCAGTAGTTTGGAGACTATTGCACAAATTTAAGTATTTCTGGGCTGTTTGGGATTTTTCAGAATCTGGGTTAGCTTCAGAAATAATAATCATTGAATGTGAAAATCTTTTGGGACTGAAAAATAGTGCATTGGTATAAAATGGTTGAAGATTGTTGTAATATTTCAACTTGCTACTTTTCAAAGTTTGATAGTCATTCTATATATTGGTTTAATTTACTTTTGAAGATTAAAAAAACTGGAGAGATGGCACGGAAATTAAGATTTTTCAAGGAGCAAATGTCGAAAGCGGGGTTGTCTTATTCAGCAAAGCTTTCTACACGAGATCATATCAATATGGACGACTTGGAGGTATATTGACATAATGTTCATTATTTGGATAAAATGCATTTTCCGTAGGAAGTGTTTAACTTTTTTGTGCATGTTTTAGGTCAAGCTTGGTGAACTTGAGGCAGAGCTGATTGAAATGAATGCAAATGGTGAAAAACTGCAACGCACTTATAGTGAGCTCTTGGAATACAAGTTGGTTCTGCACAAGGTATGGTTTTGTACTTTTGTTTACAAGTAGACTACAGTAGCATTTATTTTTCAACATGTACACTAATAGAATTTATTATACCACATGTAACATATTGCTAGAACACACGAACTAATGAATTTTGTTGGATGACATGCTGCAAATGCTTTATTTTGTTGCTCTTTTGTCCTGGAAATTATTAAAATTTTCTTGGGCCATAAGCAGAGAGAAAATAGACCTCTACAAAATAGATAAATCAGTAGAGATACAACCTTGATATTCTTAAACCTGTGATAGCACTTAATGGATGGTTCTTTTGCGGTATAAAGTTGTTTGGACAACTTAATTAAGTGGTACAGATTTTTGCTGCCCTACCACAACTGGATGTATTGCAAGTGGCTGTAATGTGACGAATCAAATGTTGGAAGTATAACTTCCATTTAGTTGCCAGTTTGTAGTGGTTAATTGAGGCGCTACTCCAGATGTGACATAGGTCCTTAGATACTCTTGTGGAGTATTTTTTTTCTTCACTATTACTAGTCCAGCAGAGTCAGATAAGCCTCATATGTATTTATTTTATATTTATTCGTGAGGTTTTAACCTCACCCCACCTAAATCAAGGAAAGTGGTTGGCAAGCTTCATGATTCTTGTAGATTTTACAAATGCATTTTTTTTATTGCTACTTTTATATTTGCAGACTGGGTTTTATTATCTACAACATTTAATGCTTAATTTGACATGCAATTTTCTTCTATCAGGCTGGTGAGTTTTTTCACTCAGCTCAGAGCAGTGCTGCAGCTCAGCAGAGGCAACTTGAATCGCAAAATAATGGGGAAGGATCGATTGAAACCCCTTTGTTGGACCAAGTAAAGACTTCAACTGCTTGATATCTTCAACATCAACCACAGCTTTTTGTTTAACTGGGAATAATTCTTCATTATTTGCTCTTTTGTAGGAAATGTCTGGTGATCCATCTAAGCAAGTGAAGTTGGGTTTTCTTACTGGTCTTGTTCCCAGGGAAAAGTCCATGGCATTTGAGAGGATAATATTTCGTGCTACCAGAGGTAACGTGTTTTTGAAGCAGGCCATTGTTCAGGACCCTGTCATCGATCCTGTCTCCGGAGACAAGGTGAATAACAGATTACAGTACTAAGTACTTATACGTTTGAAATATGAGAAGACAAAAAGTGCCTTGGGTATAATATTGGTACTTCGATATGTAGCTCTAGTTACTTTTGTCTGATAAAGCCACTACAAAGTATGTTGTTTTAGATATATCCTTCATTGGAAAAGGGGACTATGGCACAACCTACTTTATTTTTGGTTGTTGATTTAATTTATATATTTTACAGGTTGAGAAAAATGTATTTGTGGTTTTCTATTCTGGAGAAAGAGCAAAGAACAAAGTCTTGAAAATATGTGAAGCTTTTGGAGCAAATCGCTACCCCTTCTCTGAAGATTATGGAAAACGATCTCAAATGATTACAGAGGTATGCACTATTCTTTTTGTCTAGTTTTCTCTGTTAATTGTCTGCAAGAGATTGCTATACTCTCTCTCTCTCTCTCTCTCTCTCTCTCTCTCTTACACACACACACAGTTGGTGTTGTTTTTATGTATCATGGGGAGCACTCATTGGTGTTTTGCATTCTGTGCATATTGGATGCCTGTATTTGTACCTATAGCTGTATTGCAGTTTCTGATATAATGTCTGACCTCTAAATTGACAGCCCATGTGCTGATTTTCTTATTAATAATTTAAAATTTATTTGATGCCTCTGTTCAATTGGCTTTCAGGTTTCAGGAAGACTCTCTGAACTGAAGTCTACTATAGATTCTGGATTGCTTCACCGGACCAATTTGTTACGGTCCATTGCAGATCAATTTGAGCAGTGGAACCTTTTGGTATGTTCAAAACTTTAGTTCTCTTTTTGTTTCTTCTGTTAGATGGATGCTGCAAGACTCTCTCTCTCTCAGAGAAAAATATGCATCATATTACTTCATAATTGTGATTTTTACTTCAATGTAATTATATTCATCCATGAGTTATTTTATTGAATTGTGAAGGTGAGGAAGGAGAAATCTATCTATCATACTCTGAACATGCTTAGTCTTGATGTGACAAAAAAGTGTCTTGTTGCTGAAGGTTGGAGTCCCGTATTTGCAACAAAACAGGTACTTGTGTCTTCTTCTTCTTTCTGTACATAACCTTTTTTTTCCAGCTGTTATTCATAATTTTTCATCTAAGATATAGCGTTGGAAACTGTTTGCTTATGAAAAAGTTTGTTATTGCTTTGTACAGATTCAGGAGGCATTGCACCGTGCTGCATTTGACTCCAACTCACAAGTTGGAGCCATTTTCCAGGTTCTGCGTACTAAAGAGTCCCCACCTACCTATTTTCGCACAAACAAGTTCACTTCTGCTTTTCAAGAAATTGTTGATGCTTATGGGTGAGTGCCACTGTATGATCATCTCACTGTTGCTATGTTATTGATGTTGGTAAAGAAGCAGCCATAGAAAGTAGTGTGCATCCACATGACAAGTGAAATGGACATATAAGTTTGCTCTATGTTCTTCTTTTCCATTATATCTTGTGAAGAACTTTATTATGTCTAGGACATAGTGAAATGTTTTTACCCACATGTGGTATTTTTTATATGGATCTTATTCGACTTCAACTCCATTATTTCTGTGTGTGATATAGGAAAGCTTATTGTATGAAAGGAATGTCTTGTCCTTTAGTAAATCACATTATACTCATCCAATTTATGACATATAATAGGTGATTTACATATATTTATTTCTGTTTGTGCGTAGCCACGTACCAACTCTGGCAGATTTGATCCAATAAGCTATTTGGTTGTGTGTAACAGAGGAAACTTGGTTATGGGACAGTGACTTAAACAATTAAAGAAACAAAGAAATGAAGTTGCAATTAGTTTGTGATCTGTGGTGTATAGAGGTTTTAAGTCGTGTCAGTTTGCATTGAGATTGACCTTATTTTATGTCACTTAAATAAAACATTTGTTTTCATGTAATTGTAGGGTGGCCAAGTATCAAGAGGCAAATCCTGGTGTATACACAATTGTCACATTCCCATTTCTTTTTGCTGTCATGTTTGGTGATTGGGGACATGGAATATGCTTGTTACTTGCAACATTATTGTTTATTGCTAGAGAAAAGAAACTTTCTAGCCAGGTAACCTCTTAACTTTGTTACAATAAAATCAATGGTTATCTAATTTGCCCTGTACAGTTATTATAATGATATTCCTTCTCGTAATATAACATCTATCTTGATTGCTGCATTAGGCTTAACATTTACCTTATCAAATACTACATAAATTCTAGTAAGAAGAATAAATTTATTATTTTTCCATAATGAATATAATTAATAGATAAGTAACATGAATATGTCTATTTAATAATTTCTTTAGATAATGTTCATTTATATCAATAATTGTCAACTGCTGGCTGCTTGTTTGAGGCATAAGAACAAGTTTTCAAGTCTTGCATGTGTTTGTAGTGATCTTTGTTATGGTTATTGAGCTGATACCAGAATTGCCTAAGCTCTCTCTCTCTCTCTCTCTCTCTCTTTCTCCCATCAGCACCCACCTAGCTGATTTACTTTGATTCTCACTGATTTATCGGTTCCCAACTGCTTATAAGTCCTTCCCCTTTTCTGTTTGTGTGATATAAGATCGTAAATAAACATACCTACGACAGCAACCCAAATTAACATTCTATATCATCTTAAGACATAACATGAAAACCAAACCTAGCCTGAACAATTTGTGTATCCAGTTACTTTTACTCATACCATAATGCAACACCTGTTTTCAAGGTAATACCACACTGTTCCAACTCATGCATCTGATGTAATTATCCATATTTTTTAATTTACAACTCATTTATCATGACATGTATACAAATGATACTAAGAAATTAGATCCAATTTTCATGTTTTTCTTGTGAATTCTCAAGAATTTTCTGTTGTAGTAATTTTTTAATATTGTTTGAATGCTTATATCTTTGTTAGGCATCTAACTAGAATATGATCCTTGCTTACTACAGAAGCTTGGAGACATTACAGAAATGGCCTTTGGCGGTCGTTATGTTATCTTGATGATGTCCATTTTCTCAATTTATACGGGTTTGATCTACAATGAGTTTTTCTCAGTCCCATTTGAATTATTTGGTCCCTCAGCATATGCATGCCGGGATCTTTCCTGCAGGTACTTGACTGAACTATTGGATACATTGTTGTCTATTTTGACATTGTAAATTGGTAACATATCCTTTCTATGCTCTCTTTGTCTAGGGATGCCACTACAATTGGTTTGATTAAGGTGCGCCCTGCTTATCCATTTGGTGTGGATCCTGCATGGCATGGCACCCGTAGTGAGCTACCATTTCTCAATTCTTTGAAGATGAAAATGTCAATCCTTCTTGGGGTGGCCCAAATGAACCTTGGAATCATAATGAGCTATTTCAATGCCAAATTCTTCAAAAATTGCGTGAATGTCTGGTGAGTATGATAGCCTATGTGGATATTTGGATGCTGTCATGTTTTGAATTTCCAATTGCCATCATACCGGCAATACATTTGTGAAACTCCCACATTAACACGTATTCAAATATTTAATGTTTGTTGTCATATAACCCATATAACCACACATTCTCTGATTTACTTTCAACTTTTATTATGATTAAATGCTTAAGTTATCTGTCTTCAAATCTTGCTGCTGAAAACTGGTGTTCGATCATGGATATTGCAGGTTCCAATTCATTCCTCAAATGATATTTCTGAACAGCCTTTTTGGTTACCTGTCCCTCCTTATTATCGTGAAGTGGTATACTGGTTCACAAGCTGATTTATACCATATATTGATATACATGTTCCTCAGTCCTACTGATGATCTCGGTGAAAACCAGCTTTTTGCTGGCCAAAAAACTCTTCAGGTTGACTCTATTTGCTATATATATTTTATTAAAATTCGGTTTCCATGATTGTGAATAAAGCTGGCAATTTGGGTTTCGGTTTGATAAGATCGAACCCGACCCACAAGAGGTGTAAATCCATGCGGGTTTCGGGTTACGGGCTGAGTTGCGGATTGGCCCGTTTTGACCCAACCCGCGCTGTTCCCATGGCAAACCTGGCCCAAAAGTTAGTCAGGTCTATTACATGCCGGACCCAAAGCTGTAAAAATGCTTGTCAGAAGCAAATTGCCTGCTCTTATTGTGAACATGCCATTGACTCATATTTTTTTATTTGTATCAGATGACTCTACTATTGCTGGCCCTGGTTTCTGTACCATGGATGCTACTTCCAAAGCCTTTTATTTTGAAGAAGCAACACCAAGATGTATGCTTGTTGTGTTTTCCTTTTGTTAAATTTGTTTTTTTATAAGTATTTATGTGATTGTAGCTCTTTTTATCGACCAGTTCTAATAATCATGTTTTCTTCAGAGGCATCAAGGACAATCTTACACACCACTTGAAAGCACAGAGCCACGACTCCCATGGCCATGAGGAATTCGAGTTCAGTGAAGTTTTTGTACATCAACTCATTCATACCATAGAGTTTGTTCTTGGAGCAGTCTCGAACACAGCTTCATACCTCCGTCTATGGGCCCTCAGGTATTTTATAGTCAATTGTTTTTTTCCCATTTTATTCCTCTTTTTAACACGTGTATTGAACTCATTATGTGGCACGCCTCAGGCCAATGTTCATTTCACTTTTGGCTGATCCTTGGGCTATGCTAGTTATTGCATATTTCATTCACATTTGATATTGTAGTTGAATCGTAGAATCCCATCTGTATATATGCATCAATATGTTCTTCACTATGTTGTTATTTTCCGAGTGTGAGAGGCCATAAACGTAGTAGCCGTTATTTTGTTAAAGGATGTTGTGTTTGCTCGCTAATCTCACTGTGTCTTTGACTTCTTGCAGTCTTGCTCACTCAGAGTTGTCAAGCGTATTTTACGAGAAGGTCCTCCTCCTTGCTTGGGGGTATGTTGCTAATCTCTTACACTACTTTATGGTTACATATCGAACTCTATCCACAAATTACTAAGCTTGCATAAGAAACAAAATTTTTAGTGCTGCTATATATATCACTGGAACTGCAAATAAAATAAAAAAATCCATCTGTCCCAAAATGGATACTAGAGCTGGCTATTTAGACTCGAATATGCGACCCACATTTTTTGTGTTTGGTTGCATAGGCTATTGATTTTCGAGTCGGGCATACATAGAAAATTGCGGGTTGGACAATCTGCACTCAACCCACACTCTTTCTATGTACAACCCGCACCTTGCGGCTTGGACCGCTCGGTTTCGGTCAGGTCTTTTAAAACCAAATTTATCCCGACCCAAAACCAGATTAGCCAGCTCTAATGAGTGTTCACCTTCCTTTTCTATTAGTTTGTTATGCATGAATTACCAACAATACCCCTACTATAACTTGACAAGTTAGTTAGAATCTCGAGTTGGTTACAACAAGAGCACGTCGAGGTATATAGGAGAATGTTATACTTTGACTAACTTCCTAACTTTTACAAAAATGGAGAAGTGGACACTCATTTCGAGATGGACGGAGTAACTAATTTAACTTCAATCACCTTATTGGACTTCTTTTAATACCAAAACTCGGTATATGGCGCAGGTTCAACAATGTAGTCATCCTCATTGTTGGCATCATCGTCTTCGTTTTCGCAACCGTGGGCGTGTTGCTGGTGATGGAAACTCTCAGTGCTTTCCTCCACGCATTGCGTCTTCATTGGGTCGAGTTCCAAAACAAGTTTTACGAAGGAGATGGCTACAAGTTCGATCCATACTCGTTCGCATTACTTGGTGATGAAGAAGAGTGATCGGGTTGCGTGTGCATATAGGTATTGATCTATGTTGATTCTTTTATTTGAAACATTACTAGAAATTTCGATTACATCTTATCGAAGAAAATCGAGGAGTATTTACTATTTTACTCCTTCACCTTCCAATTGTTGCTATTTATTTGTTTTCGGAAGGAATAAGCAAGAGAGAGAAGTAGTAAACCGAACAGTCGTCATGCTGTAATAATAATATTATTAATAATAATGTTATATGAGCCATTGTCATGTTGATTAATGCTGATCTAACATGTTAAATTTTGTTGTTTTAATTAATTACTAGAAATTCACAAGAATTAGGTGAGAACTCAATGTTGGCCTATTGATGCTAAAACTATTTTTGAAGTCCTCAGATTCAATGGAATTTTATGGTTTTGCCAATGCTCTATGGAAGAACCACAAGACGTATAAAAAAGTTGCTCGTGTGTACAGCCATTTTTAGGTTGAAACTGAAGTGGTCTAATCAAAATTAATTATAATAAACTTAATTTAATTTGGGATGAAACCGGTCAAACTAGCTGTATTCTTGTATGACCGCTCGGTGTACACCGATTCTGTATCTCAAAATAGTGTTCTCCAAAACCTCCGATGGTATAAAAATACCTTATTATAGTATCATCGTGTAAATTAAAATCAACGACGAAGCCAAATATTTTTGTTTGTATGTTTTTTGTGTGAATTTATTGTTAAGATATTTCGCATGTGTTGAACCTTTGTTTTTTTCAGCCAGTTTTCGGGTTTGTCATTTTTCATATTTCTTGAAAAATGGATTTTAAGAGCCCAATAGTCTTTCAACATTCCTATTACATTTACTCTCTCTCTCTATTTATTTATAACCTACAAACTAATATCAAAATACGAATGATAAACATGAAGTATATCAATTAAGATATTTATTTAGAATTCTAATTCAAATAGATAACTCTATCTATCTATATCTTGACTTTGTACCATCCCTCCATGCTTCTCATTCAAAAATACCTGTATATATATAGTTAACTATACAATAAAAAAATTGTCATTGGAACATATAGATTTAGAGAACTGGTATAGCTCAGTCTCAACAGCCTCTGTGCTTCAATAAAAGAGAGATCTCTTTTTTGCAGTGATGGAGCACTGAGGCTGTGGAGAATTGAGCTATACACTTATCTACTCCATCCACTACAAGAAAAAAGAAAAAGAAGAGAGAGCTGTAACATAAAGATAGATTTAGAGAGCTGGTATAGCTCATTCTCGACAGCCTCAATGCTCCAAAAAAAGAGAGATCTCGTTCACGTCACTACACAGTATTTCATATGAAATGTTGTGTAGTAGACGTGTATGAGATCTCTCTTTTTAGTGTATGGAGCAGTGGCGCTGTTGAGAATTGAGCTGTAGTATTTCATGGCTTCTGCTCCATTCACTAAAAACAAAAAAAGAAAAAAGATTGTGCAGATGTTGGCATTCTTGTAGTTGAGATCATCCGGCAGCAGGTAACCGCTGCTGGATAATCTAAATTACAAGAATATCACCCGCTACTGCTGGAAGATCTAAATTACAAGAATACCATCTCCATCCTCTATAAAATCACCATCACCAGCAACTTCCACCTGGGAAGATGTTAGAGATGTTGTGCAGAAATTTTCATATTTCTATCTTTGTAGCTCTTTCTCCGATTTTATGGCATAATCGTTTGGACACTCGGGAGTACCTGTTCTAAGCTTCCTTAGGAATAAATTTTTATTGAATGTAAACAATCTTCTTGCTCTTCTATTTGTCAGTCTTGTGTGTTCGGAAAGCATGTTTGGTTGTCATTTTCTAGTTCATCTTCTTGTAATGCCTTACATAGTGATTTATGGACGTCATCTATTTTCTTGTTGTCATTTAGTGCTTTCATCCAAACATAATTTGCAACATTACGAGTACCCTTCTTGCTCACTCTTATATGCCACCAAGTTTTTGGCATCATGCTCTACAAATGACAACTTGTCTCTTAAACATTATTCCTAACGAGTAATGCTCAAATTATTTTCCAACTCAAATTCTATATCATCGTATACACATCTTTGAATTTTCGGGTTATTTATTTTTCCTTCACCTACTATCAATAAACGTGTAATTCTTTCTCGAGAATTAAAATATAAAAGAAGAGAGTACAAAGAGCAAATGAAAAATAACAAACCAGATGAGTATTAGAATTTTAAGTTTATGTTTGTAAATCTTCCTTCTTATTTATTTATTTATAATTATTTGTTTAATGGCCTAAAATGATTAGGGTTGTAAAGGTTTAAATACTCCAGAGCCCCCCATATATGAAAAACTCACTCCCCAAGTCCTCAGAAAAATACTTGGGCTCCAGCAGTACCCACACTCCATACTATTTGGTCACGTGGGTCCATCCGTCAGGTT
>JAYMTF010005433.1:0-11570 GCA_036897485.1 Pelargonium nanum | reverse complement strand
GGCTGAGACTCTCAGCCAATAAATCATGGCCAATTAGGTGATGCCACGTCAGCTATTTACACCATACCCGCCCCAATAAATTTTATGGCGCGGAGCGCCCCGCCAGATCCATGGAGTCTTTCGAGTGGCTGACTCCTTGAACTCTTATACAATTTATATTTTACTTTAATCATATTTAATATTATTTAATTTGTCATGTTCTGTCATTCTCGTACTTTTTAGCTTTTGGAATTTTTGTAATGCCGTACCAATTATGTAGGCGTATTGGATGCTTCATGGGAAAACTGTCACAATTACAAACTCAAATATAATAGAAATATACCTTGCACTTGAAAATATTATCAATCACCTAGAGAATTTTTATCACATCACTTCATCTGCATGTGTGACCTTTAGAAGTATATTTGACTACTATAACCAAAGAAATTTGAGATGTTAAAACTTTAACTCATAATTATGTTCTTTTTATTAAGGGAACCGGCAACGTTCTTGCCTTGGTTAGTAATATTGGCTATTCCTGCTGGATTGTATGAGATTCAGTTAGCACGCATGTAAAGGCGGATGCACATTTTTATGCAACTAAACATAAATGCTTAAATCACAACATCCTACATACCAGAAGTCCCAAGAGGGTAATCCCTTCCGGCCAAACAACATATGATCTCAGAAGATTTGGATCTTGATTCAAGAATAGAATGAGTATATCTGTCCTGCATTCATTGAATGACTTACCATTAGGATGAAACTATGAGTTGAAAAATGAAAGGAATACAACCTAGAATGAGTTAAATACAGATACCAAGGAAGACATGGTTACCCAGTTAATACAAGCTTCTTGTCCTGACTTTGCAAAGCCTCAGTGATAATGTCAAAAATGCCTTCATTCATGAGATCCCTACAATAACAAGAAATTTAGAATGATCATATCACATTAAAAACAAATAAATAAACCTACAACGAATTGAAACTGACTTTCAACAGGTAATATTCAAGAAGCAACAGAGCACACAGATAAGAGTTAAATTTTACAGAAGTACATAACTATGTGGGTAACTTGCATTAGTACCTGAATAGCCGCAGCTGCTGGACCATCTGCAAGCTCTTGCTTAGACTACAAAACTCATGTAAAAAATTCACCTAATCACCGAGGAAAAAGGTATGGATCAATCTATCTGAGAATAGGAGGCATTAACAACAAAAATTTGCACCCCAGACAACACTGCATAAACAAATCTCTGCAATAACAGAGATGCCAGGCGTCATCTTACATCTACTTTATTTTCTGATGTAAGAATTCTCTCCAAAATTTCCATACAAAGACAATCATATTACTTTGGAATACTTTTCTAATACTAACTCGACATTTTACATATTTAGCTTGATCCTCTCATGAAGATTTACATTGATAAAACTGATGTCAAAAAGCCCAAGGCAATCACTTATCATAGAAAAGTCATTCTAGAAAAGAGCCATGACTACAAAACAAATGGCTACATTTAAGAAGTTGGCAGAAGAGAAGATCTACTAATGGATTATCAGGTGTTAAAATCATACAGAGATTTGATAGCTATGATGGCTTGATATATGAGTAACATCATCAATCAGCACCAAGGAAAATTAAACAAATTAGCCACACCAACCAGGCTATTCTTACATCAATCAAGATCAACATGTGACTAATTCAAGTCGGATTTTAGTAAAAATTCAACACATTATACAATTAGAAAGGACTTGCCGAGTAACAAATTTTCAGATGTAAAAGCCAATAATGCAGATTATAATACAAACAAGTTGGATTCTACTTTAGCATTTGAATGTATTTCTCTCATGTATTAATACATTTGTTATATTTCACATATATTTGATTTCATTCTACTAAAAGAAATTTTGCCTTCATACAATAACTCAAACTCAAATACTCAATCATAAGGCAATTCCACCTCAGTTTTTACATCCTTAGCGGCCCACTAACACCAGTCTACCCAAAATTCCTAACATATTAAGATATTACAATTAGCAATATCATTATCATAGGCAGGACAAAATATGCATCTTAACCAATACCAGATTTTTCTTTGATTCTTCAGAGGTGGCCGGTGATCTCAACTTAGCAAACAACTCTTGAATGAAAGTGCTGTCATCCTTCAACAAAGAAACAACCTATAGAGGAAAAGCATGATTAGAATTAGATAGCCTAGAACTCAATATGCATGAACAATTGAGTTCCGAAATTCTTACAATGGCATTGTTCGCATGAATTATGGAATTGAGATTTGCATTCGTGGCCTCATCCAATACCCTAGGCAAAACAACATCCTAGAAAACAGATATAGAAGGTAAGATTTTCACCAATGTACAGTAAAGGCAAACATCATAAAGTACAGCATTATACTTCCATACCTTCAAATAACCAACTTTGTATGTCTGGTGAATCTTTGATAGAACTAGTGGATCTTTGATTGGAATGGCCTACAAAAGGCAAACATAGGTGAAATAAACATCCAGCCTTTTCCATCTATAACTTTCTTCCTAGAAAGAAAAATGAAAACCATTCTACAATATGTTACCTCCTTATAGACAGCATGCTCTTTGAGGAAAGTCCGATGTTGGACGTGGGTACCATCAGGATCATCTACATAGAAAATTCAAGAAGTCGTCATTGTCATGTGTCA
Source organism: Pelargonium nanum (assembly GCA_036897485.1). Taxonomy (NCBI): domain Eukaryota; kingdom Viridiplantae; phylum Streptophyta; class Magnoliopsida; order Geraniales; family Geraniaceae; genus Pelargonium; species Pelargonium nanum. The sequence continues at coordinate 8,898 of JAYMTF010005433.1, read as the reverse complement.
GTAAAAGATAAAACTCAGTTCAAATGGGGATTACATAACACAATATATATAAGCTACCGTGATTGCTTAACATATAAACCAAGCCCCATACAATTGAAAATGGAGGTTTCTAAAGGGGAGAGAGTGTTACTTACACTCCAGGGATCCGATGATATCCATGATCAATTCTTGGCCAAATATTCTCTCAAAGATCTGGGTGCTATTAAGTAAGACTGCAGGTAATCAATTAAATAAATCAGATGGTACCCATGAAATATTTTCCAAGTTCTCTCAAATATCTAGGAAAAGAAATAGTACAAAGGATTGCTTACTGATCCCTTTCACTATTTTATATATCATATGAAGACCATCAATATTCTCCAAGTCCTCACAAATTCTGAATAGGTCCATCAACTTCCGGAAAAAACCTTGCTGCATTAAGATATTGAAGACATCCTGAGATGGTGTTTTCACTTTCTAATTCTAAATTAAACATTCGGGAAGTATGGAATGTGGATTTTATAGATTATCAACCCATTTACGGCAAGTCAACAAAATAAGCAAGATCAAGAATTCACTCAACATATCTTAACTTTAGGAAAAAAATACAAATTTTATCAGGCTCCAGGAATCAGAACATGAAATATTATGACAACAATTTAAAAATAAGGGCACAGACTCAAGAAAGCCCAAAGATATGGCTACCAATTTAGAGAAACTAGACCGTTCTTCTCCAATCAACCACAACAAAATCATGGTAGTACGTTTTTCCATCTACACAATAACCCATATTTTTTATTTCTTCGGCATTGTTTCAGATCCACAATTGTGAACAACAAAAGAAATCATTCTTTAAGTACACGGCACTAAAATGTTCTGAAAACAGCAAGAAATATTAATCAAATCAAATAAGTCCAAATGAATATCATCATGTAAGTAAATTACACCGATGCTTGGTTAAGGTAAAGCGTTATACATGTTACAAATGAGTTAACTGTATCCTTAAAACAAAAATACAAAGTGCATAACTTACATCATTCAGTAAGAGCTCAATTAATCGCATTTGATCAGCAATACCACTCTCAACTACAGTCTGCAATATAATAATCAATTATATTAGTAAATAATATGCATAAGATGCATATAGTTATTCATGCATGCAAAGGAAAATGGAATCACGAGAAGAAGAAAAAACTATGACCTCCAAATAACACAATTACAAGCAGTTGGAAAATAAGATGCAGAAAACTAGAGCAGTTGATAACTCAGAGAATGAGAACCAATTTAATGATTTTATGCACAAGAAAACAAAATACACTGCTAGATTTGACAGTCAGTTAAATCATCAAACGGCATACACCACACACACTCGTTAGCCAAAGAAATGCAAAAACCAACAGCGGAATAAGTTAAGAAAGAACGGAATCAATTAATAGAACCTTAAGTATTAGAGGAAGTGTTGACAGCTCAACAGCGGGCAACTCTCTCAATTCGCTATTTACGCTGTGGAATGTATCATCTGCAGATATGGGGCAAGGTAAGATCAATAACTTGTGCTTAACATAATAAATTTGATTAGAACAACAAATTATAAAACTACAAAAAAGAATGGCCAGCGCAAGAGTTAACAAGAAGCCCTTCAAATATCATTTTTATTAATATACATGAATATCAAAACAAAGACCAAAAAGTTTAAACTTTTGCATAAGTTCCACATTTATCAAAACAAAGACCATAAAAAATGAATGGAGCAATCAGAAATTAATTTTGAAAATTAATGGTGCTCTTAATTTGTATACCCCCTACTTCCTATCCCAAATTATCTTCAACCCTCACTGAAACCACTTTAATATTGAGGTACTAAGCAGTGATAGAAGCTGAAGCTGACTTGGACCAAGACAACAGCAATCTCTCCAATCCACCACACATGCATATTTGAGAGTTCAAGACCCTCGTACATCTATACCACACCACAAGAGGATTTACTTTTTGAAGTTTTGCAAGACTTCCACAAAACGTATCAACTTTCCAACATTGACCTCAGTTTAAAAAGGACTTTAGGTTTCAGACATTCTACTGAACATAAATGTTGAACTTTTTAAACTCTCACTAAGAGTGAAGTTCATAGTAACTATTGAAGTGAAACTTCTTTTCTGGTATGCAAATCCTATACATCTCTATTTGCACTGATGCATCTCATTAAATTAGCAAGAGTTTTAAGCCAAACAAAAACAAGAGTAGGATTCTTATGTAAACGGCCCAGAAGATTCACAAGGAGAAATTCAGAGCCCCGAGATAATTTGCCACATAGCAATCAAACTGGACAACCCACACTAAACTTGCAACAAAAACCTCAGATATTGGGCAGTCAATATTCATACATATTGCCACTTCAGTGTCCAAGGACAAAATGACAAAGAGATAAGAGACTAGATACTTTTCAAATGAAATTGCAAATACTTACTGTTAAGAGAACTAAAATGCATATTTCTTTGCACAGTACAGATGTGGTCCCTGAAATAAAGGAATGTGTAACTATTATGTAGCTATCATACAAAAGGGCAACATCTTCCATAAAGGAAATGAAAATTAAATACAAAGACTCAAAATAAATTAAATGTAAAGTATTCCGCAAAATACCATATGTAAGAGCATCCTGTACTCTCTTGAAAGCTGAGAGCTAATTCTGTAGAATACTCTGGATCTCTCCATGAAATAATTGTATCTGAAACAAGGATTTATGAATTCACTCTAATTAAAAATTGACAATAGCATTCTATAATTTTAGCTACTGAGGATAACATATGTACTAGTGGACAAAACAGTATCTTTCACTAATGAAAACAAAAATAAGAAATTATGTAGAGAAGCCGAAATGCCAAATAGATTAGGGTTTCATCATATGAGATGAAACAGTAGGAGATATGGTAGAATATATGAAGGGATATAAAATCAAGGAAGAGATTTACAAGTAAAAGAGTGTAAAGCAGCAAGAAAGGTGAGAAAGTTCAAATGATCACACAAGAATAATACCAGCATACTCAATATCCCATAAAATAAAACATCAAATAACATAAAAAGTATATAAGATATAAACACAAATCTTAAATGCAAAAATTAACCTTTTGAAACAATAGCCAGTATACTAAACATGAAGAAACAATACTAAGTACAGCCCTCAATCACCTAGGAACGGGGCCTTCCACCTCAAGAAGTTATGCCCTTTGTTTGAATCTCTGCCACCACGATGCCAGATGAAGGCTAAATTTTTCAAGAATTACGAATGCAGCATTGATAAAGGCCCTTACCCGTGCAGCATGTAAGCATGTTACAAGACAAAAAATTAAGTTCAATTGCAAAAACACAGATGATACCTTCTTGCTTACGGTAAATGTCATCCGAGCTAATACGATGCAAAAGCAATGTTTCATTATCTTCTTCATCAATAACAAACAAAGCCAGCTCTTCTGATCTCTGCATTTTACAGTTTCCTTTAGTCAGATAATAAAAATAATACATTTGCTTCTCAAAGATTAATATTCTCATCTTTTAATGTCATGAATTTACTCCAAACTCTTAGCACCAGTTCAGGAAAAGGATATAAACAGACCTCTACATAATCAACAGTGACATGCCCAGTTCCTTGATCATCCCACTTCCCATCATCATTCAGACGGTAAACTTTCACGCGCTGATATACAATTAGATGGAGCACTTTTATCAATAACGCAATTGTCACTAACAGCATTGCTAACTCAAAAGAAGTGCACTTGAACTACAACATAATAGTCAGAACAAAAAAAAATCTAATTGTTCATTAAGAGGCGCAACACACACAACAGTAAAAAACATAGAATGAATGCCAAATAACAATATTTGTGATGCAACACATAAGCTATAGGAAGTCCTCATAGTCAGAGTAGAAAGCTCATAGAATGCTAACAGGGACCACATTGAAAAACAAAACAGATAAGAACAATAAATGCATGCAGGAACCACAAAAGCAATACAAAAGATTGAGAGAAATTGTCCAAGATTACTAGAAATCCTAAATACGAGTCGTTGCTGAATTAAGAAATAACACAATTAATAGGCATAACTAACAGAGTCACTGAAATAATGCTTAGCGTGCTTAAATTTCAAAATGGAAGTTGCTCCAGCTGCCATGCAAAGTAACTATACAGATTTAATACTAATGATATGCTTAGAGTTCTCCAGATAACTCCCATAGATGAGTAATCAAAATAGCAAATACAAACAAACCTCCAGCTAATGTAAATATAACATTACTAACTTCAGTGTCGCAAAAGGATGCAAATATCAAAACGAAAGCAATTACTTTATGAACCAAAACTCTACTATAATTAAATTTGCACATTTCTAAAATGACTGTTAGAATCGTTAGTATAGGTGGAGATAAGCCTCATGTGTAGTTGTGTAAGTGCACAGGGAGTGTATTAACGGAGAAATAGGGAACTAAACAAGAATTCAAGAAGTCATTACAAATTAGATGAGTTAATTTTCAATGAGGCCATCTGGTATTTTAAAATGCATAGTGATAAATAAAGAAGAAAAATCAGGAAATCATAATAAGTAACAATAAGAAAAGGAAGAAAATTAAATTGTATACTAAGTCTGATATCAAAAGCGCATTAACATGCAAAAACTACCATACGACAAATATAAAGTAAATATAACCATATAGCAATAAAAGTCAACAATTACTACTAGTAAGCAGCTGCATCCGTGTCAGCTTACCAGGATAGCTTAGTACGAACCAATGACTTGGGAACATACAAAACAACAAGTATAAAACTCCCAAGTCCCCAACACGATAAGATATGGATAATGGCTGAGGTCTGGCTAATTGGACATTATTGAATCAATCGAGAATAAACCAAAATGACAATTAAAAAAAGTTCCCAAATCCTCGTATCAAGATCTGGGATAAATCACACAAAACGAATAAACTACCATTTGGCATGTATTAACAACTCATCTTTAGCTCAAAAACACCAACATGGTGTTTACTTTTTTTTATTTGTTAAATCAAAATCAAATTGACCAAAACATGAGCAGCTTTTATTTATTTTACAGCATACTGAATCATGCTGCAAATTCCTCATGATAATTGAACATATTATGGTAGTCAATACACTCCCATTTCTGGTGTTAAGCACTTGCATAATCTATACGATAACACATATCCTCCATACTGTTTATGAAATAGGAATAGGTCACTACTGTAGCTTATATACACATTGTAGGGTTCCATTGATGAATATCATGCAAGAATCACTGAGAAGAATCAAGATGAATCAACAAAGAGAAATCGTGGTCACTTGAGTGATAAAAATCATATCTCCATATCTAAAGTACACAATGTAAACAGCTTCAGTTCCCGCTCAAGAATATCACCGTGGCCATACTTCATTAAGAATATCAAGTCTGTGCACTAATATTTACTATATAGCAACTAAAGACCATTAACTTCGACCAACAAATTCCACCAAATACCTAACCTAATCGAATTTCACAACCTCTCAGTTCAGTTCATACATGCTTTTACCTCTGTAGCACAGACTGAACTCGTGCTTCAAAACCACAACCAATTACAAAGAAACTGACCCCAACTTCAATCTAGGGCAAGAAAGAAAGTGCGCCAAGACTTCAAAACAAGCTAACCTGCATAGAATTGCTGTTCGTCGCCGATTTCTCCGGCGCGCCCATCGCAGCTCGTCTCTTCGGGATTCAAATTCGATACTAATACTACAGAGGTTGAGAACCGAACAAATTGGCCTCGGAGGGGCGTTGAATTAGGGTTTCGAGGACTGTGAGAGAGAGGTAGAGAGAGAGACCCTACGGAGTGAGATTGATGGGTTCGGGGATTCAATTAGGAAAAAACCCTAACCGCCATTGACGCATAAGTGTGAACTTTCTTCGATTTTTTCTCTCTCGGTTTCTCTCACTTTCTCTCTCTTGCCTTTTTATTCTTTCCTGTGCGCCAAGAGAGAGAAAGTAAAAGAAATAAAATAATTATAAAAACGAAAATTATTACTCTACATGTTACAATGACTCGAATTACATTTTCCCCCCTCAAAGCCTTTGAAATTTACGGACCAGCCATTGTTGGGCAACATTCTTTTCGGGATCCAATGAGTCAATGACGAAGGTGCGGGTGTGGGTCCCTCACCTGCCTGTGCCTGAAAGACACACGCAAATTCTGTGATTGGCGGCTGATTAACGCGACACGTGTTGGTTCTCTCACTTTTGCGATGTTGGCGACGAGACAGTGAAAATATGCATCCAATCACAAGGTGACTGCTGGCAGAGGAACCTCGTGTGACACAAATGTTGATGTACAGGGCTGTGACACTAGCCTTTTTGTTTTTGGGGACTTGACGTGGCTGTAAATGATTGGTACGCTAATGAATACGTTGCGAATACAAAAGGGAGGGTATATGTGTCTTTTCGAATGGGATACGTGAATTTGTGCAAATTGAGATAGTTGGGTGGACCACTCGCGGCAAGCAAGAGCCACACCTGAGGTGAGTCAATCAACAGTCAAGGATTGTTGTTGTTGTTTGTTTGTTTTTTTTTTTTTTTTTTAAACTAAACCAACCGAACTTTGTATTAAACTAAATCCGAAGTTGGAAATAGCAAAACCTCCCGAGGGAGATGAACTCCCACCCACATAGACAAATCTAACAAAGACTTCGAGTACCTAACTAAAGCATTGGCAACCCGGTTCGCAGATCGGCTAATGCATGAAAAAACTAGACTATCAAACTCAACTACCAAACTACAAATATCTGAGATAATCAAACCGAAAGCACTGGTGTCACCCTCCCCCCGGAACCTTGGCATCCGATTCCATAGTAACATTTCTCCATCCTCTCTCCCACACTCACCTTATAGCTTCGCGAATAGCCAACGCCTCAATCATACGAACCTCCATCCAGCCAACCCAAGCTCGTCTGCCACCACCCATGCACTTGTTAAGTATACCAAAAGTGCTAAATGTCTCAAATTTTGTACAATTTTTTTGTACAATATGATGTGTCAATATACGTAGCAAACACTTATTTCATATTTTTGTACATTAAAATTAAGTTTAATGAATAACAACCCGACTATATGATTGCTTCAAATAATAATAATATGACTATATGATATCACCACACTCCCATGAATTTCTCCCGCAGAGCACCCGGTTTATAAGACATAATGTACACGTGGTATATTGTGATTCGATCAAGTCATCAATGAAATATTTGATGTGTCATATCTCATTTATTGACACATCATTTTGTACAAATAATTTTATACTCCTTCAAAATATAGCATAACTCTTAAATATACTCCTTCAACCTCAAAATGAGTACTTGCAAAATTAATTTTAGGTATTTGCTCTATATTATGAGTCAGCTCAAGTCTGGAGCTATTAAAACTGGAATTGAGAAGATCTGATTACGCCAAAAAACACATTATCGGGTAGTCCTGACAAAATTTTATTGTTTGAGCAGACAAATTTGAATTATGCTTACTTTTCTTCCATTTAAAAAATTTTAGGATCTGAATTTTGTTTTTTAATAAAAAAATATCTTTCGTTTACTAACTCTAACATCTTTTTATATTTTCCTTCTTTTTTCCAGCATTGAGATAAAATAAATGTATAGAATATGGGGTCTTTTTTTTCAAGGGCCTCGAGAATGAAACTTTCTACAAATAGCAAACCAGCCCGAAAGCAAGCTGCCTAGGAAATCCCTTTGGAAAAGTATAGGTGCACCGTTAGTTAAGTTTAACGAAAAATGTGTTCTCTCTCATCATGTGCGGTGCATCTGAATTAATTATTTTTGTAAATTTACAATTACTCTTTCTATTATGAAACAATGCGAGAAGTAATGAAAGACTAGAATTTGGAGAAAAGAAGAATCTTATTCGTATATTGGTTTGTACAATAGTTTAACATTAATATATCATAACAACTTACATAGAAATAGGAAATACAATATAATAAGAATATCTATATATATGAGAATAAGGAATATAAGCAACTAATTTTTTTGTTTAGCCTAACTCAAACCAATGAGGTGATGACACATCATTAAATGTCATCCATACCCACCCAAGTGAATTGGTGGGAACAGAGCGACCCGCTCGGATTCAAGATTTTTAATGAGGTGTCATCACCTCATTAATAGCTTAGCCTAAGCAAAAAATAATAGGGATTGAGGAGAGGTCACGTCCTGCTCCATCCTCCAACCTCCCGCCCTAGTTAGTCACCTCCCAGGAGGCAGATCAAAGATGAACCTCACATCCCACATAGCTAGAGGCTGAGGATAGTTGATGCTACCTGAAAAATCATAAACCTCAGAGCCAATGAGATGATGACACGTGGCCACCCGATGTCACGTAAGTTGCCCGATATCGAATAAGGCGGTCACATTTGACCCATGACCCGGAAGGCTTCAAGGCCATGAGGTCACACCTACAAAGTCTCAGAATTTCCCCAAAACAAACCGGAGCGAGGAGGAGCTCCCAAAGGCCTCAAAAGACGAAGAACGGACCGGCACAAGCTGAATGTCGCGATATTTGGCTCTGTTGCCGCGACAACGGTGAGTGTCCGACCGGACACTCTAAGCGTCTGGGCCGCGGCATCCACACACAATGCCACAACGTTCTGAGTGTCCAGGTCGCGACACCAAAAACCAATGTCGAGGCAATCGTGCTCCCACCGCCCAGGTCTGGACATGCGACCTTTCCCTGTCCCACGACACCCGACCTCTGGACCTCTCCAGACTAAAGAGCTCCTGGACCACTCCAGACACTTCCACTCCGGACAAATGGTCACCACTCCACTCTAGACGGATGGTTACTACTCCACTCCGGACATGGGATCATTCTTTTACTCCAAGA
>JAYMTF010005432.1:0-11572 GCA_036897485.1 Pelargonium nanum | reverse complement strand
GGGGGGGGTGTATTGCCTCCAACTTGATATTGAAGATGATGGGGAGCATTTTAGTACCTTAGATTTGATTGTTCAGGATGTTTTAGTCATTATGACTCAATTTGATAGTGCTGAATTTTTGTTTATGGGTTGGTTTTCAAATTGAGTGGCCCACGAGTTAGTTACATTTTCGGTCTCTTTGTCGGGTTTGTCTGGGTGGGTTGGTTTTCAAGCCCCCAATTTTATATTGTCTTTGTTATTGTCCAGTTTGAAGTAATAAATTATTAGTTTTTTGCGCTAAAAAAGTTTATATAATTATGACCAACAAAATTGAGTTTTTTTTATATTATTATTCAGATTAGGTAATCTACTATAAATTATTATAGACACTAGTAAAGGAACTCGTGTGTTGCACGTTAGGCTTTACACCAATTAGTGGAACCAAATTATAATTAAAAATATATATTAACAAAACTAAATTAATTCATATTTTGTTCAATTAAACTTTTATTATAGCTTCCATTCTAAATTGTACGAGAAGATAAAACATGTTTCTAACAAATTAAATTGTAAAAAAAGAAGTTATAGAGAGATATAAAAAAAGTCATTAATTAGTAGATGAAATGTTATTATTAACCCAAGAAACAAAATGAATAGCTTTTACTAAATTAAAAATTATAAAACTATAAAGGGATAATTACATATGGCTACCATGTGTTTGACACCTCTTGCAACTGTCTACCCTATATTTTTTTTTTCCGTAACTATTGACCACCATGTACATTCTTACACCCAATCCGTCAGTTAACTTTGACAGAAAATCACTCTCTCTCATTATGTGCTTCGTCTCCTTTCAAATCAGACCACCAATGACGGATTTGACGCCACTGGCGCCAACATCAACCCTTCTTCTCCGGGCACACAAGGATGACCATTCTTCTCCAGCCACGCCAAGAAGGTCCTTCTTCTCTGGTGCCAACAACTTCTCTCATTTCTACCACCGCCAACGCCATCACAAAATCCCTCTCTTCTTGCAACCGCTGTGGCCGGATCTGGCCTAACCATGGCCTCCTTTCCTCTCACTGAACTCCACCGAGACATTTAAATTTGTGTTAAAAAATTCAGGTTTTTTTCCTATACTTTTGTAAGAATTATGGATTTGTATATTTGTTTTCGTAAAATAATTCTTAAAACGAATGAGTTCTGAATGATGATTGATGGTTGTTTAATTTTTTCCAATATGAGTTAAGGTATGCGATTTTGGCTAGTCAAATTTAAATATATGATTAACTTTTTGGCAAAATGATAAATTTCTCGGTGACATTATGAGGTTTTCAATGAAATTATGAACATTTTAGCGAAAGTTTGAAGTTTTTGATAAACTTCATCATCATGTTCTTGACCAAGGAATAAAGAAGGGTAAAAATGAGTATTCAAATTAACTGCAACATTTGCCCAACACATGGTCCAATTTAAGCTATTTTTCGTCAAGTTGAGAGTTTTAGTTCATGATGCCTAGTGCGAGATTTGACGAGTTGCAAGAGATGTTCCTGTAACTTCTCCTTAAATCAAGTATGATAAAATGCACCTCCTGTAATTATAGTATCGTCAAACATCTTACACTTGCTTCTAACAAAAAAGTATGATAAAATGCATTGGATATTGGAAAATAGTAAATTTTTGTTAGCGGTGAAATAATAGTAACCAGAGCGGGGATAGCTCAGTTGGGAGAGCGTCAGACTGAAGATCTGAAGGTCAGGTGTTCGATCCACCTTCACCGCAATTGCTTTTTTTTTTTTCCATTTTTTCATTTTTCACTTCATCTTCTACCTTTTGACCTAACTTGGTCTCAGCTGCTGTATAAAACCAACGGTCTCTATCTCATTTTGCGGCTCGACTCTGCTGTTTTTCCACTTCAAACAGGGTACCTTCTTAACTGCTTCTATGGAAGTTCTCAATTTCCTTATGTTTTAGTTATTTGTATCTTATTGTGTGTATCGACTGTTGAGCTGAATCTCTATGCGAATCTGTTTCCGCTCTGGTGTGCTACATTTCAATTCTTGAGTTCGCTGTGTTTTTTTTGGTTGATTAAGAAATTAGATGTAGAGCTGAATCAGGAAATATGATGTTGTTTTCTGAGGGAAAAGATGTTTGATGATACTGAAATTGTGCATTGGTTGAGCATATGAGATTCTAATGGTTAATTAGAGCTTGTTTGTCTAACGGTTGAATGTTCAAATCGAGCGCCAATTATATTTTCAGCACAAGACGGTAAGAGAATGGGTCTATGCTTGGGCAAATTGCAAAGCCATGGCGCGTAAGCTTTTAGTTTTCCCATCTTCCGATATGCCAGTTTGTTTAGTTGAGGAAGGATTGTAAAATCAACATCTTATAGTAGGTGGTCTATTTGTTGGATTCATGATGTAGTTGTAGATTTGCCTATTGGCATGGGCTTGACAATGGCTAGTTGTAACGTTTATGGAATAAGTGGAAAAGAGCTTGGGTGGTTAGAGTAGTGGTGGGTCATGTGGACACGTACTTCTGTTAAAGTTTCAGTTTAAAATCATATATACTATATGAAGTTTACTCTTCATTTGTAAGATGACAGGTGCACACTCTGATGTCTGATATCAATCAGAGAGTGTGATTTAGCATGGAAGGAATGACCACAAAATTACACGGACATTATGTTATTATTGAAATTTGGATGCTGATTTGTGAATCTAGGTCAGGGTATGGTGAACTGTGGTTATTTATAATTGGTGGCTGTTTGAATAGTGGTTGGAGTTGGCTGAAACTTAAAGAAAACAAATATAGGTATTTAAGATAAGTTAGAAGTCCATAAATAAAATGCATCACACATGTAAGCATAAGTTGTAGCAAGTCTAAGATAGTTGGGCTTTTCTTTGCAACACTTGAAGGTTGCAAAAACTGACCTACCCAATTGATTTGTGTGAGCAAAAAATGTGTAGCATCATTGCTACTATAATGTTAGCAATCATTTATTGTGATGGCTGGAACTAGCAAAGTAATATGATATTCTTGGCCAATTTATTATTCATAGCAGATTATATAGCGCTTGTACTAAAACAGTAGCTTATACCCAATTTGTATTTTTTTTAAATATATGATGCTCCATGGTTCCATCAAATAAAGTGGAAAGCTGCTCTGCACATTTCTTTGAATATATGTTGTCCATAGATATCTGATTCGATACTTCTCTATTTAAAGAGCATTCAAAAAATGAAAAGAGCATCTTGTATTCAAATGTTTTTCAAGAAACAATTCTTGAGAGTAGGTGCCATTATTTCAAAGATATGTGTATAGACTGATGCATGATTTCATAAGAAATTAGGGGAATTTGTAAGGTCGAGTTTAAAGTTAGGGTTTATGGGAATTGAGAATTAGAGGATTAGTTAGGAAAGGTGATGGTTTGGTAGAATTGCCATATAGCATAAGGAGAAAATAAAGATAGTATCGCTAACTTAACACTAGATGTGGATATGGTAAATGAAATATCAAATAAAGAAATGGAAATACAAGTTGGTATAAAAATCCTAATCTCCTCGTGCATTTATCTACATACATACAAATTTGATTTCATCTAAGTTGGAGGCAATGAGTCTTAATTAGGAAGTGAAACCCTATGATGGTTGCATAGCGCACTGATACTAAGACTTTGCGACCATTGGGTATATTGGTTGCCTATTTTCAAAGTACCAAAATAATGTTGGGATATGCTTTGCGGCTTATATAATGCCCTAATATAGTTGACAACTTTTCTTCATATTGTGCTTTTTGCCCCTTTATTGGCCAAATTGGTTCATTTTGCTTGATTGAATACATTTCAGTAGGTAACATTGAGTTTGAAGAAGTAAAGCTCTATGATGCTTTCATAATGCTCTAGTACTAAGGTCCTGTGGCCACTGAGTGATTGCCTATTTTCAAGGTGCATAACTAATGATGGGATCCACTTTGAAGTGGGTAACATTGGTCATGCATAGAAAGGGGTTGTCGGAAAAAGTGGAAATGGAAAGGTGACATAGTAACCTAATTCACCTTGACATCAGGTTGTATGCTCTTATAACTTGATGGAATTTGGATGACATGGTCACTTGGGTGAATGTGTGATGTGGCACTCGTGCGCCACATGTCACATCATCATTCGTCGTCATTATTTATGATTTTTGTGGGTAGCATCAAACATATAATTGTATCTGCTGCTTGTGATGCCCTTACATAGTTTACTAACTTTCGTCTATATTGTTTTTCCCGTCTGTAATTAGTGAAACACGTTCTGTAAGTTCTATGAACATTTTCTTATGCACTTGTACTGAGGCTCCCTGACCGCTGAGCATTATCGGTTGCCTATTTTCAAGGTGCAAAAATAATGTTGGGATCCGCTTTGCAGCTTAAACTTAAAAATTTGTTTTTGTTGCCTGTAATGCCATACATAGTTGACAAAATTTCCTCTATATTGCTTTTCCCGTCTCTAATTAGTGAAACATGTATGTTAGCCCATGATTATTTTGTTGTGCACCAGTACTGAGGCTCCGTGACTGCTGATTATTATCGGTTGCCTATTTTCAAGGTGCAGAAGTAATGTTGGGATCCGCTTTGCAGCTTAAACTTGAAAATTTGTTTTTACTGCCTGTAATGCCCATACATAGTTGACAAACTTCTTCTATATTGTTTTCCCGTCTCTAATTAGTGAAACTTGTATGTTAGCTCCATGAATATGTTGTTTTACACTAGTACTGAGGCTCCGTGACCATTGAGCATTATCGGTTGCCTTTGTTCAAGGTGCAAAAGTAATATTGGGATCCGCTTTGCAGCTGAAACTTGAAAATATGTTTTTGCTGCCTGTAATGCCCATACACAGCGGACAAAGTTTCCTCTATATTATTTCCCCCCATCTCTAATTAGTGAAAGTGTGAAACTTGTATGTTAGCACATGAATATTTTGTTGTGCACCAGTACTGAGGCTTTGTGAACTTTGATTATGATCGGTTGCCTATTTTCAAGGTGGAAAAGTAATGTTGGGATCCGCTTTGCAGCTTAAACTTAAAAATTTGTTTTTGCTGCCTGTAATGCCCTTACATAGTTGACAAGATTCCTCTATTATTTTCCCATCTCTAATTAGTGAAACTTGTATGTTAGCCCATGAATATTTTGTTATGCACCAGTACTGAGGCTCTGTGAACGCTGATTATGATCGGTTGCCTATTTTCAAGGTGGAAAAGTAATGTTGGGATCCGCTTTGCAGCTTAAACTTCAAAATTTGTTTTTGCTGCCTGTAATGCCCTTACATAGTTGACAAAATTTCCTCTATATTATTTTCCCGTCTCTGATTAGTGAAACTTGTATGTTCTCCATGAATATGTTGTTGTGCACAAGTACTGAGGCTCCGTGACCTCTGATTAATATCGGTTGCCTATTTTCAAGGTGCAAAAATAATGCTGGGATCCGCTTTGCAGCTTAAAATTGAAAATTTGTATTTGCTGCCTGTAATGCCCTTACATAGTTGACTAACTTCTCTCTGTATTGTTTGCCTCTTCTCTAATTGGTGAACTGGTTCATTTTGCACGGTTGATTTATAGATAAGAATGCATGTAGATTGCGTGAAGCTGTTTTATGTGCACTGTGCACAGACCTGAATGCATACAACATTTAGTATACAGGAGTGAGGCTCTGTGATCACTGAATTATCGGTTGCCTATTGTCAAAGTGCAAAAGTAAATGTTGGAATCCACTTTGCAGCTTAATTGCCTGCATTTGCTGCCTGTAATGTGCTCACATGGTTGGCTGGTTCTTTTTTAATGGGCAAGTGTTATTAATGCAATACATATTATTTTTCATACTAGGCTCTGAAATTGGTTTATCTCAAATGCATGGAATTTCAAAGTTTTTCTTAACCATATCACCAATGAATCCATGACATGTCTGTTTCCTTTTGCCTATTCTGAATGTGTGAGAAATATGAGTGGGAACCTGATTAGATTGGCTTTGCTGTCAGTAGTATCCTACATGATTTCTGACCTATTGTTTCTCGCTTAAATACTTTAGAATACAGAATTATTGTAAATTTCATGTTGTGGCATAGCTGTTCTTCCTTTTGGGAGAAACCTAAAAATAGGGTTTGTTTGAGTGAATTTAAGGGAAGAAATTTGCAATCTTCTGGGCCTGTGTTGAGCTGTAATGTCTATATAGTATCTGTCTTGACACTCGTTTTAATGGTCTGCAGGGCACTGGTTCTTGACACCCAAGTGCATTGTAGAGTACATCTTGAACTTGTGTACTAGCTATAAATGTTTGTTACATTGACCCAAGCTTGCTCTTATGTGCTGAGCAAAGATAGTTGCAGTTTACTTTGTCAAGGTGATGTAGATTTGCACTGGTGCATTTCCTCACTAAATCTATCTTTGTCAAGTGTTTTGTTATACTATAAATTTATGTTCAATCATAAACAGAATTTGAAGCTATGCTGGTAGTTGCAAATGAATCTAACCTGTAAATTGGTACATGTTAATATAAACTTGATATATGTTGGCCTAAGGCGTATCAACAATCCAGACTAACGTAGGCACTAGACTATATCAAATTCTTTGATACATATGGGTTGCTTTGAGAAAAGATTAGTAAGGATAAGAACGATGAGGCAACTGTAAGGCCTGATTTTACTTCTTTTGGAAAAAAAAATCCAGTGAAGCTGAATGAAGATTCTGCAGAACTCATACTCCTTTGTATTTATATTTTTTCTTGCCCTTCTAGAAAAAAGATTAGTTTTTACTCATTAGTATCTCTTCCAAATACATAGCTAATTGTACCTTGTCGAACCTAAGGATGTACAGAGATCGGCACCCTAGTTTTAACATGCAGTATTTTATGAATTCTGGGCATCTAGCATTTTTTCATGTTTGATTATGTTGTTAACTTCCCTTTTTTATTTAATTCTGAACAAGAATTTTATTTTCTTGCTGTTGCTGGTAAGCATCATGTATTACTCCATATCAGAAAAAATCCCATGTAGCCTAAAAAGTTTGATTTGATGCATATACTTTTTGCAAAGATCCAAATCTTCATACTGTTCACTTCACTTTTTAGGAGATTTTGAAACCATCTGGAATAAATTGAGTTGGTAACCTTTTTCTCCAGATAATTGGTGGCACTGATGTTCCATCCTTTTCCAAGTTACTATTCTAATTTGACATTTCATTGTCATTTAAAGCATACTTTGACTTTGATTCTCTACACATTACACTGTTTTAGAAGATAAGAAAACACAACTGTCTGAAACCTTTGGTTCAGTGTACTAACTTTGAAAAGTTAAATTGGAACAGATCTTTGTAAACCTCTAAAATGAATATTATAGGTTTTCTTACACCTTGCTCTTCTCTCTTATTAAAGAGCAGTACTCTAGAATTTAATCTAGTTACTATTCATAAGATGATAAACTAGTATCTTAAAAACTGCTATTTATTGCTAGATTGATGAGGATTGTGGACCTCTGTCATAAGGTAGTGTTACCTGTATTTTCGGGTAACAATACACACCATAAAGTGGTCCCCATTATCTTTATTGAACTACACAATGAAATTTTGGCGGCCATTCTTTATTCAAAATACACCATTAAATATGGTTGTGGCAGTTGTAAGTTTTATTTCAATAGAAATTTGAGTTTAACCTCTTCAAGGTGGGGGAGAGGTGCAGTGGATAAAGTAGTACCACTGTCCCTGTGTATATTTATTGTTGTCTCTGACCTTGTTGCTTTCTTTGTCATTACAACTCTTCTCCATTTTACTTTTTGTTTACCATTTGATGTAGCTCTTCTGGAGTTGAACCATTCCATTTTATAAATGAATTGGTTGTTATTAGGAATTAATGTTGTGTAAATTATTTGATGACCAGGGAAAATGCTGGTGCTGCTGTTAACTCTACAACTCTGGATGGTATGTTCATTTTGTTTCAATAGTAAGAATAAAATATTGACATGTGAGAAAGAAATCTGGGTTACTCCTGCATTTATTTTTCTCTTTTAAGGTGCATATCAAAAGCTTTTGCATAAACATTATCTGAATAATTGAAGTTATTGATAAAATAGTTTGTCTAAGGTGTGCAACATTTGCACAAGTTAATGAGTTTAAAATACATAATTCTTAAAGCTACTTAATTGTGTAAATATTGCGAAGGTTGGATGAATCCGTAAAATAAAAAGAAAATGTGGAAACTTATATTTACACAGTTCTAACTTCCAACTCTATTGGATTGTTAAACCATGAACGGTTTCAGTTCCTAGTCTCATAGGGCTAGAGTCTTGTGATGCCACCATGACTGGTGTTGTTGGTTCTATCATTTCAATCATTATGGGTTGGAAGTCAAATGATGAACCAATCATGATTTGTTTTTATTAAAGGTTTATTTAAATTGTGCAACACATGTTATTAACATGATGTTAAGCTTTAATTAACCCTCCAAATTAGACAATTATTACGTATGTTTACTTCTAAATTAGAACAAATTTTTTTTTTAAAAAAAATTCACTCTTTTTATCAAATGAGTTGAGAGACCGGAGGTGAGATGGGAAATGACTTTGTTCTTCATTTTTGTTTTATGTGAAAATGGGAGCTATGGGCTGCATGTATTCATGGTGAAAAACCGAGTAGTAGATTATTAGGTATATTTGAAAAAAATGAACATAACAATAAATAAAAATATGAATGTAAAGGTATAAAAGAATAAATTGGTAAAAGGTGTAATGACAAATAGTAGTGATTTTATTTGTAAAGTTAATTATACAACATTGACAATTGTTATCCTAATTACCGTACGCCAATCATGTCAAACTAAGTGTAATATTTCTTTTTTGTTAAGTGAATTACCTATGTATTCGAGATACATAATCTGCATCAGAGACCAAGTCCTCAAGCTAACAACATCTTGTTTTTTGAGCATTCAAATTATTGTTGTAGTTTGTTATCTTATCTTGCATTTGTTATTTGTTATGATTTCCTCTCGTAACATTTGTATTTATATACCTAACATCAGAATACAATGACAAAGTATCTTTTCCCTCAAACCTTGCTTTTATACTATGAGATTAGTAAAAATTACCCCCTATCCTAAAGTGAGTATCTTCTTTCTTTTTTGAGAAAAATTAATTATGTCAGTGTGGTATATTTTGGGACGGAGGGAGTATATGAATTTGTTACAACAAAGTCACAATAGGAGAAAGCCAAACACTAATTATATTATCCTTAATTCTTATAAATAAGTCCAACAAGAAATTATTTTTAGTTGGAGAGTAGTATTTAGTTCTTTGAGATTGAGAAAATGCCCCTTTTTTCTTCATAGTGTACATAATTAGCTTAAAGGACTTAAGGACAAGGACTGAGGTGAGATCATTGACTCAAGTCAATGTGGTCAAGTCAATTCCTATTTAATAATCTTGGACTCAATAAGCATAAATTAGAACATTGGTTTATGAAATCATATTTTGCCTTGTATCATGTATTAATAGATAACATCTCTTCTTTTAGATTATGGAAGGCAAAGTACCATGTTGTGAACTTAACCTATTGTTAGAGAGCTGACTTGAGCGTCAGAGGGCCTCGCCTCGCTTATTGATCTGAGCTCTGAGTGTCAACACAGAGAAGTGGTAGCTGCCCTCGGAAGCCGGTAACTTATTTATTTGTTTAAATTTATGCAAGTGTGTACTAGTGATGCACATGCTTAAAATTGGCAAAGAGAGGTCATTTAATAAGCACGGTGGCTGTAGTTATGAGCCATGTGAAGATGAATTATTTGGGTGAAATAAATGTTCTCTTGTATGGAAAGGATGTGGCTTTGACATTTAAATTGTGGACCTTATTTCACCATTGATGTATAATTCTCAGCACAGCCTGGCTCCACTATTCCCTCATTTATTGAGCAAATTACTTTTCATTTTCATATCTATCTTGAACCCAAAATAAAAAATGCATGTCCATACCCCATGTGAGTACTGCTGTTAGGTCCACACTTTGGCTCATTATTTTGTCAATTTTTCAGAGTTTTAAAATATATGTATGTATACGAAATTGTACTAATAGAGATTTGTTTTAGATCGTTTAATTGTGTTTTAATGTTTCTTAAGTGTTGAAAACAATGTTTAAAAGTATCTTTGTTATGTACAGGTGAAAGATTTTATCATATGAAGCTAGAGCTGATAGCAACTGTATATTTGGAATGCAAGGATGGTTTCAATGTTCTCTTTGTAGTCACTGCTAAATTTATTTTGATTTGTCTTGTGCAGTGACATTCAAGAAATGATTGCGATTTGTTTTCCGAAGAAAAGAGGTAGCTACCAATCATTTCTATTTTAAAGCCCCAAAGCTACCAATCATATATAATGCCTCTCATTGATTGAATATTGAGAAGATCAACTGTTTGTTAGGTTCAGCATATTCCTTGGCAAAAATGATTGTTTTTTTTTATATGATTTAACTTATGAATTGACATGTTGCTTATTTCAGGTTCAGATCTCGATCTTTAGCTCAATTTGATTCGGCTTTTTTGACCGGTAAGTAAATTTTCTGCATTTCTCAAAACATCTTCATTATGAATCTTGAATGCCACATTCAACTTCTCATAGTGCTGTGCTGAGATAACATTTACCAAACTTCAGTCATGTCACGCACCTTTCTCGTGCAGAATTCTCCGGACGTGTGATCTTAATCCATCATCTGCATTTAGAGACATGACACTCTGGAAAACATGTTGTATTTAATATGAAAACGAAAATGTGATTGCAGAAAACGTGGAGATGTTAACGACAACTAAATGTCTGTTTTTCTATTTCCAGAAGAAAAGAATCTGATAGTCAACAGAAGATGAACCCTAGTTATTGGAGACTATTGTTGGCATTTCGATGTGAGGCTAAGGTTGCGCGAAAGATAACCAAAACCGGCTAATCAAACCAAATTGTTTCGCAATAGGTTGGTTATAAGATAAATAATATTAATTGAGTTAAATGTGACGAACCGGAGTTATATGTAAAATATATTATGTGAGTTTCTTTTTTTGCTAACAAAAAAGTTTGGATTCCGAATCTGATATAAATTGATTTGACAGTTGCATGAGAGAAGTTGCACAAAATTGTGAGACTATTGTAAAAGTGTAAAATAAATGGTGATAGTAAAAACATGACACTTAAATTTATTAGAGTGGATGCTCTGTGGCTAAAATATGCAACAAGCCAACAATGCTCTGCAATTTCTTATTCTGTTTCTGTGTAACATTAATAGAAGATGACATAACAAAAGGCCAGTTTAAAATATTTTTGTATTCCCTACATTTTAATCATTGGAAAGCTTACACATATATCCAATATTCAGTTCAGATTGAATTCAAGTCCAAGACAGTTAGGACTAAGGAGTGATCAAATTGATGTTGAATTCAGATTTGGAAACTAATACAAAATAGTATGTAAAATACTTTGGGTAATCCAAAATTATTCGGATACCTAAAATATTGTTCAATTTTGATTTGAATTGGAACTTGATTTTTTTTAGAGAAAAATGTATATCAGTTAACTGATATAATTTTATATCAGTTG
>JAYMTF010005431.1:0-11574 GCA_036897485.1 Pelargonium nanum | reverse complement strand
GGTTTCCTGGATGTATCTAAACCTTTGAGTATTGATTAATAAACTATGATTTTCGATAAAAAAAAAAAAGTAATAAAACAACCAAAACGCTGCGCTTCACATCAGTATTTAGGCCGAGGTCGTAAAAATTGAAGCTCGGCGCTTCTCAATATGACAGATATAAATGGTCGAACTAAAATTCGGTTCAAACAACAAGTCACCTGAGCACCCCTAACGAACTCGATCTCGCGGTTTGTTTTACGAATCAGCACAGATCAGCGAAACAGGCACGACGGAGAAAGAAGCAAACCCTAAAAGTCGAATCTTAAAAATGGCAAATAGAGAGAGGGAGAGAGATATTGAGCTTCTCATCCCAGTCGCTACAAGTATCGCTGAAAATGGAGTTCCTAAACCATCCTCTCCGGTCGCCGTCCCCGCCCCCCACTCCGGCCGAGAGGTCCGTACATTTCTCGGCTCTGTTTGGTTAACGAGAAAAATGAAAGGAAATCTATTTTGTACAATTATTTTTTTAGTCCTTTTTTAATGTGTGTGTATAATTTGGATTGTTGCTCTATTAATTAGATCTGAATTGTAGCCAAAATGTGCATCAATCAAGGTAATTATGGGAATTTGTATGTAAAATGTTCATGATGTTAGTGAAAAAGTCCTCTAATTAATGTTTTGTGTCTTTTGTTTGTTATTTTGTACAGGCTTTCTCAAAAGTCATCAGGAGTTGGGCTTCGAAAAAGTTTATGACTGGATGGTAAGTTCCTTTGTGTTGATCAATTGGTCTTCTATACTTTACATGTTTTTCTAAAAGGACAATCAATCTTCATTAAGTTTTGTGAATGTTATGAGCAAAAAAATCCCGATAATTTTATACTTGTGTTACAGTGTAGTGCGTGGAGGAACATAAATTGTCTATTGCTCTTTGATGTATATGTTGGTATAGACTAATAAGAAAATACAAAATGAAATAAACTCTCACGCCAAAAAAGAGTGATCATTTGAATTGGTTGTGGGTTGTAATGGTATCTTGCAACACACATTACACCTGTAATGTGTATTTTTGCTGCTTACTTTAGAGTATCTCCACAGGTTTAGGCCTATAGTGAAGAAGTATCGATTTCTCGTGTTAATATACTATATGAATTGTATGATTAAATCTGATATTTATGAGTTCATTGCTTAATCAAATAGCCTTGTTGCAGTTTTGCCCGTGTTGATTGCCACTAGCTATAACTATGCATGCATTTAGTTTCTCTACACTCCTTTAATTCTTGAGACAGTAAAATGCAGCCAACATATTAGGTTACTTATTAAGTACAAGTCGTATTCAGCCCTTAACTAATTTCCTTAATGTGTTTTATTCAACAAGGCTCAATACAATGTCGTGGTTGAATGTTGTGAAAAGTAGTTGAAAACTCGAAATCATGACTTGCTTGCTAGTCAAATTAAGGCTGATAAAAACTAATGGAATGTATGTCTAAGGAATGTTTCTCATCCTTCAGGTGAACCAAATATATCTATCTAACAATTATTTTTATTGTGATCTTTTGTCATATTGAAATACTATGGGTTGTTCAGATATCTGTACACATTTAAGATTATGTTATCTTGACACGATCAGATATCAAAAGACTTAGAAGATAACTAATAAGCTATTTTTTAATCATATTTTTCATGAAAATACTGAGTTCTTGTGCAGCGTCATTCTTCTTCCAATAGCCATTACATTCTACATCACATGGGGTTTCATTCACTTTGTAGATGGCTTCTTCTCTCCGATTTATGATCAGCTGGGTATCAATATTTTTGGTAAGTACTTGTGCTTATGGTCACTTATGACAGATTCCTACAAATATGAAATTTATTTTCAGTACAATCACCTTTTAAGTTGATATCCCATGCATATAATTGGACTTGGCTACGTGAAGCATTATAAAACCCGGAATGAAGGTCTTGATTCCTGAATTAATGGAAAGTTTGCATGATTAGGCAATGGCTTTTAACTATTTTTTTTTTGTGTGGAAAACATCAGGGAAACGAAATAACTATTCTTTTTATTTGTGTCAATTTGAGCTTTGTAATGTGATATCACCAAAATTAATATTGTTCTCTTTTTGCAAACTGTCAATTTAGTTTTTATTATGTGATTAAATTGGTCTCCTTGTAGGTCTTGGATTTGCTACCTCCATCACATTCATCTTCTTAGTTGGTGTATTCATGTCATCATGGTTGGGCGCCTCTGTTCTTACTCTTGGGGAATGGTTCATCAAGAAAATGCCACTTGTAAGCTATATTTACTCTGCATCGAAGCAAATAAGCACAGCAATAACCCCAGGTAAAGTATCAGTTTATTTTGTTTCCAGTATGGTTCCAGATCTTAAATTTATAGCCATTCACATCATTTTACAGACCAGAGCTCTAAAGCCTTCAAAGAAGTGGCCATCATAAGGCATCCTCGTATCGGAGAATATGCATTTGGATTTATCACTTCTACAGTTTTGCTTCAGAGGAGTGTGGGTGAAGAAGAGCTCTGCTGTGTTTATGTTCCCACCAACCACCTCTACCTTGGGGATATATTTCTCATCAATGCAAATGATATTTTGAGGCCTAATTTGTCTGTTCGAGAAGGAATTGGTATGTTTTTCTAACCCAAAACTATAAAAGTAATACTCTTTACAACTTCAAATCTTATGCACTTAGGCTTTTGGTCTTCGTGTGATGCAGAGATCGTTATCTCAGGGGGAATGTCGGTGCCTCAAATATTGACTACAATTGATGCACACACAGGACACACGGCATCCATGGCAGCAGCAAACTATAACAGATTTGCTGCATCAAAAGCATGATGGGGATTGTGGATGGTGAGATGCTTAGCTTTTCTCTTCAATTAGAATCAATTCGTGATTTGGTCAAGTACAAGTTTATGGGTCTTCAATCTTGTCCTCCAATATGCAACAGTGATTGCACTTCCTGGACGCTGAACTAGAAGAAATGACAGTGACTCATCTGGTTATGTTAAGAGAAGACAGTATCTTATAATGTGAAGACACGAGGTCATGCATCCTGGGATAAAAGTATAGACAATCTCGAGAGGTAGCAGTGTCTCTAAGTTATCTTGGAATCTGTTTTCCTCTTTTTATTACTTAACACTCATTTTTCCTATTATAATGGATGATCACGCACTTCTGTTTTTTTAATTAGTAGCTGTGCCCGATGATGGTTATAGTATTTTATTTCACCGAAAGCTGACATATATGATTTTTCTATTAGTTGTGTACTTATATAGAACTGTGTATATAATTTTTATTTCCGGCGGCCTAATGTGCATTGACTTGAATAAGTTGCATGAATGGTGCCTGGTTTTAGTGTATTTCATATTGATACTCCGTTTGGTGCAAGTGTTTTGTTTTGACTTGGGAAGCAAATCAGAAGAATAGAAACTGAAAATGCTACAACTTAATCACCTGTGCACTATTTTCGAATCTATTGTAAATATCATTTTTAAGTACTTGCACGTGAAAGTAAGCAGGACTGTTATATTAACATAAAACAAATTAAATATAAAATGATATTGTTGTAGACTTTTATTAAAGGAATAAAGTTGGCTCATTCCTCATCTGTTACTGTGTTTCTTTCTTCCATTCTGTCCTATTTGAATATAAAAAAATGCGAAGTATACGAAAAGAGAACCAAAATCAACAACCCCAATGATGATAAAATGTTGCAGTTGTATAAATATAAAGATTTCTTTGAAGCATCAGTATTATAACAAACAATATAACTTTTCACCATCAACCTCATACCGTCAATTCCATTGTCGTCCAGCGGTTAGGATACTTGGCTTTCACCCAAGAGACCCGGGTTCGATTCCCGGCAATGGAACTTTTTTGTTTTTATTTTATCCTAACGACGTCGTTTCAGTGGTAAAACTACAGCTACGTGGATAGGAGTAGGACCCAGTTGAACGAATCAAATCAAAGCGGTTAAGTTCAGTCGTACACGTGGCGGCCATAGCTTCTTCCGTTGGTTTTGTACGTTAGCCATCGCTATACCCACAGAACAGAAGTGAAACCTCAAGCTCTAGACAAGACAGCTAGGACCCTTTCCTTATCCCCACCTCCCTATCACGTGACTCACTCCTATTTCACCTCTCTTTTTATGTGCTTCAGCTTCAGGCAAAGTGACTACTGCTCTTAAAATACACCATTTTCATTCCTCTCCGCTGGTTCGTCCACACAGCTCCTCACTGTTCTCCAGGTCTCGCCCTCAACACCGTCTCTCTGTTCTTCCATTTTTATTTGCTACTTTTCTTAAATCTATTCGATTTGCTCTTCGATCATCTTCTCTTTTTGAATCCATTTGATATGTTGTGTCATTTCACCTATTTGATTTGTTCTTTCCTGTTTGTTTGGTTGCTGAGAAAATATTCAACGAGAAATCAACACCTTCCTCCGACCTCTATATTTTTGGATTGGTTCAGTGCTTTTCTGTTTTTAGTGATCGAAAAATTTGACAATCGTGTAAAAAATCTTAGTTGTTTACCTTTTCTCTGTTTTTTTAGCGATCAAACTGATATGCCGGTATAATTGTATCACTTTTACTGTTGTTTACAGTTCAGTGGTATAATCGTTGTCATTTGTGATATAATTTGGATATCTGATGGCCTCCTCGACTCTGATATGCGACACCGAGCCTTGGAAGGGTTTGAAGGTAATGGAATGGTGAACTTTATTAATAATGTATCTCCAAGTATAATTAGTAAATCTTAATTATGTATCTGACGTCGAGAAAAATTAATCTGCAGTCCCATGTTGAAGAGATAAAGAAGACACACTTACGGCAGTTGATGAGTGATGAGAATAGATGCCAATCAATGATGGTGTATGGTCCCGTGTTTGACTTCTTAATGCTGTTCATGTATTTCATATCCCAATATAGGCTAGAGGATGAGAAAAAGAAAGGAATTAGAGATTTTTTTTCTTTTTGAAAGTAGAAAGGAATTAGAGATAAATATGTTAAGTATTCATACATATCATGTTAAGGTCGATTTGTGTATTTTTGGTAGTGAATTTGATGGGATGCTATTGGATTACTCGCGGCAGTGTGCTACAGTTGAGACCATGGCTAAGCTATTAAAACTAGCAGAGGTGGGTTTCAAAAAATGATCTTCACTTTTTAATTTTCTTAGGAGGATAGGAGCTAATTTTTTTAACACTTTCTAATTGTCTTGCCTTGTCTAAATGCAGACGGCCTGTCTAAAACAAAAGATTGAGCGCATGTTCAACGGGGAGCATGTAAGTTGAGGTTTTTTATGTATCTTTAACTTGTATGAAATGAACATTTACACAATATGCCAATTTAGTTAAAATCTGTGGCCCTTACTTGTAAGCTCTTGCATGAATGTAGGGATACTTAAATCTGTGGCCCTTACTCGGGCACTGATCGGGCACTGATCGTTTCAGTAACATATAAAAGTGTTTGTACAGTATGAAATCAATATCTTGATAATTTTAATTGTTATTTGGTGGCCACTTCAGATAAATAGTACAGAGGATAGGTCAGTGCTTCATGTTGCTCTCCGTGCTTCAAAAGATGCTGTTATAAACAGTGATGGAAAGAATGTTGTTCCAGATGTTTGGAAGGTCTTGGACAAGATCCAAGACTTCTCTGAGAGGGTTCGCAATGGTTCCTGGGTAAGCTATGTTTGCTCTTTATCATCTAATTTGGTAATATATGATATTCCAAATTCGAACTGTCAAGTAAGAAGCAATGCCCCTAGGGGGTGGCGCAATGGTCAAGACACACATCTCCACGTAGGAGGTCGTGGGTTCAAATCCCATTGCGCCGGGTGGGGTGGGATTTGGGTTAGAAGGGGAGAGCTACCCCTGTTGTGTAGCACTGTAGCTCAACTTTAAAAAAAAAAGAGTAAGAAGCAATTGTTCGTAGGTTGGAGCCACAGGAAAAGCTCTGAAGGATGTTGTTGCTGTTGGTATCGGTGGCAGCTTCTTAGGTCCACTCTTTGTGCACACTGCTTTACAAACAGGTTTAATGTCTGCTCAATCTGTTGTTCCATTTGTGGTCTTCTCACCATAAAGCACTGTTCCAAATCTTACTTTAAGGTTTGTTCTGCAACAAAGTTCTTAGGGGTTAACTGATGATAACTTGCAGATTCAGTGGCTGTTGAATGTGCTAAGGGACGTCAACTGCGTTTGTAAGTATACTTGAGTCATGCACCTA
Source organism: Pelargonium nanum (assembly GCA_036897485.1). Lineage (NCBI taxonomy): Eukaryota > Viridiplantae > Streptophyta > Magnoliopsida > Geraniales > Geraniaceae > Pelargonium > Pelargonium nanum. Next base: position 5,349 of record JAYMTF010005431.1, on the reverse strand, counting down.
ACTTTATAGTTTGTGGTTCAGTATCGCTGAACTGATAAGAATTAAGTCGTATGAATTTCATTTTTAAGGCTTATGGTGCCTCTCACAGAAAATAAGCAGTTTTTTCTATATGCTCACCTTTGGAGATGTAAATTCATGTTTTGCCAGAATCCATGCTCTACTATTACAAATGATTATATTGTGAAGTGAAGCTAATATTGGAACTGCATATGTCTACAGCCTTGCAAATGTTGATCCTATTGATGTTGCGAGAAATATCACCGGGCTAAACCCTGAAACTACGTTAGGTAAATAGCAATGTCACTTATCTTTTATCTGTGTTTGGCCACAGGTTTCTTTCTAATAATTTTTTAAATGATAAATGCAGTTGTTGTTGTTTCAAAGACTTTTACAACAGCGGAAACTATGTTGAATGCTCGAACATTGAGGGAATGGATTTCAGCTTCTCTTGGGTTAGTGCGACGATAACCTTCTCTTTAAATACTTAGTGCAGTTTCAGGAATCTGAATGGTTCAAAAGTCAATAATTCCGATATGGGAATTTACTTCAGAGAATTATTTTAAAGATGATCTCAAGAGTAAGGAAGAAAATAAAAGGAAATGTATTGTACTTTCAATATGTTTGGAATAATTTTTGTTTCTTCAAGTAGTTCGCATATTATTCAAGATGTTATTGAATTTTTCAATATATGGATATTTGAGGGGTAGCTCCCATTTCAAGAGTTTTACCACAAAGGTTTTTCATGTGTGTGTGGAGGGAGTTCTGTTCTGTTCCACACTCTCTATCATATATATTCATGACTTTGGTTCTTATTTCAGGCCTTCTGCTGTGGCAAAGCATATGGTGGCTGTCAGTACTAACCTAGCAGTAAGTTGGTAACATATTCTTTTCACCTCTTTGCTTTCTGTGATTGTGTATATCTGCTGCATCAATAAGTTTTCTATTTTTCCCTCTATTCCTTCTGATGTTGCATTATAGCCTTTTATTAATTGTGTGGGGAAAAAAAGAGGTCACTATTTAATAACTTTACTTGTTATAATGGAAAAAATCCTCATATAATCATTTGTGGTTGCCTGACTTAATTAACTTCTCCACAAGTAAGGATTAGACTTTTCACTTTAGCATTTCCCTTACTGCAAAGCATCTACCTTTTCTTTCAACCTTTAAACATAAGCAACATGAAAGCAGTTGGAGGTAAACAGTATCAACTATATGAGGTGTCAATACATTTATTGCTTCTCTTTAGAAATTGAGCTTTCTCAGAAGTTCCTAATGAGATGAAGGCAGTCGAATATTTCTTGAAGTTAATTGTTTGTTTCTGATGCAGCTTGTAGAAAAGTTTGGGATTGATCCTAATAATGCATTTGCATTCTGGGACTGGGTTGGAGGACGTTACAGCGGTAAGTACTTTGCTTTTCCTTGAAAGGTCTAAAGTATAATCTGATGTTTTTCTTAATGCTATTTCGTTGTGAATGGCAGTTTGCAGTGCTGTTGGAGTGTTACCATTATCCCTACAATATGGTTTTTCAGTTGTTGAGAAGTATGTAACTTTTAATTGTTTTGACATCTGAAATTTCAGCATGTAGATATGACTTATAATACTCATTGCTGAGTTGATATACTGTGCTATTACTGATTTTGATAAGAACTCAAGCTCCGTATCACCCTTTAAAGAAAATACATACCTTATAATTACAAAATGCAAATTGAGGAAGAAAGATAGAGAAGGAATGAAGGATACATATTCATCTTTCTTAAGGAAAAAATGTGTTGTTCATGAATTATATTAGTCCTAGATACCAAAGCTCTGTTGATCCTAGAAGATTCCAATAGTTTTCTTTTTACATGCAAAATTCTCTGTAGTCCTATTTTTGGGCTGTTTTGCCATGTTAGGCAGATCAGCACACCCTTTTTCTATTCTAATAATGAAAATAAGTAAGAACTTTCTACACACAAAAAAAAAAAAAAAATTGTCTGAGAAGAGGACTACCAGCAAAAATTAGGTGCACATTCTCCTTGTTAAATTATAAATGGTCCCGTGTTTTAGAACTTTCCCTGTCAATGTACACTGGCCATTGCAGACAATGAGTAATGACAAATTGGCATCATAGACCTAGCTTGTAAAATTTCAAATGGTGTTGTATTGTAGAATTTGTAGTTGCCGTTATTCCCCATGAAGAGTTCTAGTTTATGAAACATTTAGAAATTAGAACCAAAATAAACATTTTTTTATCTTCATACTTTAATGTTCTATTTCATATTTATTTGATGTATACTTAAATATTGTGATATAAGGTTCTTGAAGGGAGCTTCAAGCATTGATCAGCATTTCTTTTCCACTCCATTTGAGAAAAACATTCCTGTAAGTTCCTTGATTACATAATTTCACCAGTAGTATACTTGTGTGACCTATCAGATATAGGACATGTGACACCATAATATTATAACAATGGATAATCTTCAGAAACAATTCAATGCACCTCAATAACTCTCACAAGGCAGGATGATGCAAATCATTCTTATTTATTAAATTGCCTTTTGTTTCTGGGCTGATTGCTTGTCTGAAGCTTCCAATCTAGACTTATTCGGTGCTAGTTTGAGTGTCCCTTTATATGTATTTACTGTTACCTTACTGGTAGAATATTCTCATGGCATTCGAGTTAAGTACCTTGGATGTTTTCTGTCAGATATTTATGACATTTTAGGTAACAAAATTCAGTGTTTCAGGTTCTCTTGGGTTTATTGAGCGTATGGAATGTTTCATTCCTTGGATATCCTGCAAGGGTGAGTACTTGTGATATGCTTCAGTCTATATTGCAATTACTACCTTTTGAGCATTCTCTAATAGAGTCTGTTTACAAGCTGTCAAATAATACTTAAACTGCATGTGTCCTTCCAGGCCATTTTACCTTACTCCCAAGCTCTGGAGAAACTTGCTCCTCACATACAACAGGTATTTCTATTTTTGCTATTCTGTGAGTACATTCTTTGGAAGCTTCTTTTGAATGTTCTTAATTCTTATCCATTGTTATTCTTTCTTAATTTAGGTTAGCATGGAGAGCAACGGAAAGGGGGTATCAATTGATGGTGTGCAACTTCCCTTTGAAGCTGGGGAAATTGATTTTGGTGAACCAGGAACAAATGGTCAACACAGCTTTTACCAGTTAATTCACCAGGTAATGTCCATATGCTGTAATACATCTATTGTAAGTAAGTCACATTTATTTGTTTTAATTAGTGCACCATGTGATGATTGAACATCCAAAAGTCGTGTGTGTGTACATATATGTCACTGTACAACAAAATATTCGTCTTGCTTTCTGTTTGTTAGATTTTAGCTTTATCTGGGAAAAGGCTTCTTCATAATTCACAGCATGACTTAAGCGTGCTAGAGAAGTTTGTTCATGCAACAAATAATAAATATGTAATCAAGCCTTTTGTCATTGGTGATCTAATGTTCTTTTTTTTTTCTTCTCAAGATTTACTGCGGTACCACTTAGAATGGCAAGTGTTCCACACTCCATAGGCCATATTTAAAATTAGTTGAGTAATCCATCTCCCAACAATTGAATTTGGACCTAAAAGCTTAAACCCATGTTTAAATGTGTTCTATTCTAGATTTTCTGTTTCATAGTTTGAACACAGAACCTTGTTAAGCTCATATTATGATGTGAGTAATGTATGTCTTTAATAACTCGTCATCTTTGATTTTTATAGGGACGTATTATTCCTTGTGATTTCATTGGAGTTGTGAAGAGTCAGCAACCTGTATACCTGAAAGGTATCTGACTATAATCTTGTCTGGTGTCAAAGTACTTTTAAGTTGGTTGAAGGTGGAACACTGGAACTTAGATTTTTTTTCTGAATAATTAAATATGAACGTCGTTTTCCAGGTGAAGTGGTCAGTAACCATGATGAGCTCATGTCTAACTTCTTTGCACAGCCAGATGCCCTAGCTTATGGAAAGGTTGGCTTCATACCCTCCTTTTGTGATGCTTTTGTGTGATAGTTAAAGTGATAAATGCTGATCTGTCTAGAAGTATAGCCTTATCCGTCATTGATTTAGTATATCTTACTGATCTTTAAACTTTTATGTTCAATCAATACATCCAAGCATTGGAAAAATAATTAAAGATATTTTTCAATGTACTATCATCTGCTGTATTGAGCCATCTGTTTATGGATCTGAATATCTGATAGTGTGACCAAATATTGTATTCTTCTAGACCCCAGAACAGTTGCAGAAGGAGAATGTTGCACCGCATCTCATACCTCACAAGGTGATTTTTTTTCTTCGTTTTCCTATCTGTAGATTTTCATACTAAATCATTTCGCCTAACAGTTGGTATTTTCTATTCTGTCACAGACCTTCTCTGGCAATCGGCCTTCTCTCAGCCTTCTGCTTCCATCATTGAATGCTTATAATATTGGACAGGTCTGTGTTTCTTTTCTTTAGGTTTATCCTCTTAGAAGCAGTTTGTACATGTACAGTTCAAGTATTCAAAGAACTGTTATTTTTCTGATACTTCCCCTTAATTTAGTTGCTTTTGAAGTATTAAAAATTCCCCACAAGGATCAGTTCACAATATAACCTCAAACATCAAGAATAGCTGAAGAAACAATTATTGGATGCTATGGTCCTGCTTGTTGGTTTGTGGCCTTCAAGATGTTATTAATAGCATGCCAAGCACATTCAAAACCTACTTTGGACCTAATAAAACTGGTTGGAAGTGTCTGATTGTTGATTGACCAGCGTGACTCAAATTTCGTAAATACTTTATGAAACCATATACTTACCAGTAAGCTTTCTAAATGAATCTCTCCCACTTTAGTTGCAGTTAGCCTTTGATTGGTGAACTTTGTGATTTACTGTGTAACTAATAAATATATATTCTCTAGCAAACAAGTAAATCCCAGTGATACTTAAGTGTGTGTGTGTGTAGCATTGATGATGCTGTAAATCATTTGGAAAATGTATGGAAGTGTATTAACATTACCACTTTAACTCAAAGATTAGAGTAGTGCTTGTGCTATCAAGCAGTAGCACACGCATACCCAGTTGGAAGGCAATTCTCCTCCTTTAGATTTGTAAGGAGACATGAGATGAATTGTTTGGGTTACAAACAAGAACCTGTCAATACTTGGAACTAAAGTATTACTGGCATCTATATCAAAAGAATAAAAGCTTTTATACCCCCATGTCCTGCTTTTCTTCTCAATTTGTGGGTACCTCTCTTATTGGGACCTAGGGCTGGCAATTTGGGTCATAACCCGTGACACGACACGAAGTTAAACGGGTTTGGGTTCAGCTTAAACGGGTTCGTGTCGTGTTCGTGTCTAATTTTTCAA
>JAYMTF010005430.1:0-11574 GCA_036897485.1 Pelargonium nanum | reverse complement strand
GACACTCCTTGGATGTATTATTATATAAGTTAAATCAATATGAAATAATCACATTTGTAATATCGTTACAAAGTTAATGAGATATGTATATATTTTGTACCAATCTTTGCCGAACCCCCTATATATTTTTATATATTAGGATCATGCGAATATAGGGATTGTTGTCTATCAATTTATATGGACAATGCATACATTTGTTGAGTTTAATTGCATAACTTACTTACCTGGAGCATAAGTAAAATTATATTGGAATGAAAATCATACGTGTCGTCGTTTACAAAGTTAACGACTTATGTATTTATTTGTACTAATATTTTTCCAACCCTATGTATTAATGACTTGTTAATATATAGAGTTGTTATCTATCAACTTTTATATATATATATATATATATTGACAATATTGTATATATTTTATTGAGTTATAGATTGCTTATCTATGTGCATGCGTAAACATGTACAGAAGTTTCATTTTCGTTATTAAAACAGAATAGTTTCAAACAAATAATGTCAGTTGAATGGACAATATGTACATTATATCCGCTTTTCATGTAACTCATCTTTTGTGTCATTAGAAGATGGCTTAAAGTAACTAATAATTTTGTCCTATTGAATCATTCTTTATAAATTAAATAAAATTGAAAGTGTATATATAAATTGAGTTTTGGGATCTAAATGTGTATAGCGTATCACAATATAAGAGGATGTGATGGCTAACTTTGCATGAGCCTAAGCCTGCCTAACATTATTTTATAATGTCAACTTGCTAATTAAACAAAAATGGGGTCCTAACCACTCTAGGAATTGCAGGTTATGGTCCACTAGTAAGTTATAGCATTGCTTGATTTTCTGGTGGCTATAGCTACTGATAAATTAATTTAAAAACTTAGTCCAAATTTCTACAGGAAAAGGTTTAAATTTGACTTCTAGAAATAGCATAAATTATAAGGTGTTGCATGTCCTATAAGTCTAATTCATTCCAAAATAACTGTCATTTTCGTGTTTTTTTTTTTTACCTTGTAAAATTACAAACAAAAATTAATAATTAATTGATATGAAATTATTAAACTAATCTTACGTAATTCCTTGCATATTTTCATTTCCTTCCTAATTATTATTGTTCTAACACTAAAATTGTAATTTCGACCCACTGGATGTGACGCAGTTGGTGCGCTGGGGTTGCGTGGGTGGGAAGAGCTCTTGAGTTCGATCCCCACTCAACGCATCTGTGACGGAGAGGTGAGAAATTCTTAACCCTGTGACCAAGCCTCGAATGGAGATTAGTTTGGGTATGGTCAAATGGCTTAAAGGTGCATATCGCGAAAGTGCGAGTTTGCTCAAGAACCCATGGTTTAAACTGAAAATTGTAATTTCGACCCTTATTAATTTTATACCAGTGTTTTTCCATCTAAAACAATAAGGTATTTATCATGATATATATTTACTTTTTCCAACTTTTGTGTCCACTTTGTTTTAGAAGATAATTCTATTTAAATTATTAATTATAATATCTTTTGTATGTGTTAGCTATACCACCTTCTGTTAAGCATATGAGAAGGTCATATAAATAATATAAAGTATTATTAGTGGTTCCAAAATAATAAATATGAGTGGTTAATTTTGTTGTCATACATGCAACTTTATGGTACATTGACCATGTCACCACCACAATTTTTGATAAGCTTTTGCACTAATTATATATAATAACTAATAAGAGAGATTCTAGATCATAATACTTTTGCAAAGAGATGCTACAAATTGAAGAACATTTTATCACAACTCTCCACTCTCTCTCTCATGGAATATATATTCTAATACATGCTCTAATTTTTTAATCTAATTGAAACTATGTAGTAAAAAAAGATGTTAATCATGCAAGTAAGTTATAGCATTGCTTGATAGCATATGTTACTAATGCGATATAGGTTTATAATTTAGAAAAATTACAAGTGGAATTAATTAGGCAAATATCAATTAATTAGTTACAAATTCAACTTTCTTTTCTTACATTTTCACCATGTTTTAATCATTCATACTAAGCATCTGCTTGACATTATTTTTAATATAAATTAAAATGTACGTCTTGGTAGTTAGGGCATTACCGCTCCTACATGTGGTTTCTTTCCATTTGAATGAAAATTAGTTTGATTGTAGTACGACTCAAATATGTTTTTCATGGTTATCGTCATTCCGCTAGATACCTCATGGTTAAATACAAGTTTTTTAACAAAAAACACATTGTAAGGTGGTAGTTAACCGTATTATCTTAAAATTTTATCCATAATATAATTTTCAAATATTACAAAAAAAAAATGCTAGACAGATACATGAATTGAATCAAGGACAAATATGTCACATCTAACAAATTAATTAAAGGTGTTGATGTAGACTTGAGCACAATATAGTAAAAAGTAAAACACAAAATTTTAGCTAAGAATGAGAAATGGGATTGGGATTGTGTGCTTCACTTTAGTTTCACTAACAACTAGTTGCTTAAGATTCCAAAACTATACACAAAACCTCTCTCTATTTCACTATCCATTGTGTCTTTATATGCACACACTTCCATAGAAATCAAATAAAGAAAAGATTGACAAATCAATACACCTCTCTTTTTTTCTTTTTGTAGAGGAGAAATTCCAAATTCCTCCCATCCTTCATTTGTGGAGACTCCATACCATTTGGCTTTAAAAATCATGTAAATTTAATGAATGGATGTACGTGCTTTGTATTGGAATATGAATATCATGTACGGAGATTAGGATAATATTTTTTTAAATATTATATTTTTGATGAAACTTTTTAATGCATTAATAATTTTAATCTCTACTACATTTTTTGAAATTATTAAAGCTCAAACTAAATATCAAAGAATCTACACATTAGCTATTTATAGGAATAGCTGTTTGTAGTTAGGGATGGTCACGCCGTGAGAAAAATCCACAACTCGTAAATACATGTCTAGTGTTGGGTGGGAAATTTTAGCTTCAGCAGGTAATGGGACATGGCAGGGAATCAAATAGCCTCCATGCGGTAAACGAAGGCATATATGGTAGAATATTTTTTTTGAACACAATATGATAAAATACTCAAGTTAACTGTTTTATATACTTACATTATACAACATTAATTGTACTTGATTTTTTAATTTGAGTTCATAATTTTATTTTATTTTTTGAATCAGAATTGATGTGTTTGTAAAAAAATTTAAGCTTGTGTTTGTCTTGAATTGAAATTGATGAGTTTGTTTAAATTAGTTCATTCTCATTAATCAAAATAAAATTATTAAGTAAAAATATAGTTTAGTGGGTGTTTGGAAACGAGGATAAGGTGAAGAAGTTTAGGAAAAAGACAAAGAGAGATGGAGAGAGGACAAAGGCGATAAAAGCAAGGAAAAGGAATTCAATTTTCACGGAAAACTGTACTTTCCACGAACGGACTACGGAAATCAGGAAATAGAATTTCAATTCCTAACAAAACAAACATCACATTCTCTCTCGCACACATGTCACTTTCTTTATTTTCCATTTTTAGTATTTTTTTCGAATGATCCATTTTCAGTATTTATTTCTTTATTTTCCTTATTTATTTTAGTTTTAGTTTTTTTTTTAATTTAATTTAGAGCTAGCAATTCGGGTTTTCATATGAACTTTTTTGGGTTCATAATGAAAAGACGTAGCTAGCTTTACATTTTACGCGTAAGATGTGTATATTTGGTCGATCTCATATGAATATTAATCGAATGTGGATTGAATTTTAGATAATCGTGGATTCATAGTCAAACTGTCGATCATACTTTTATTTTATTCGGTATTTTTCATTGTTCTGTAATTATTCTCTCGTCGAGAAAAAAATAAGTAAAAATATAAATTTTCCGTACTCATTACTAGTTCATACGTTTTGTGTTGAATAGCATTAAACTAATTTTTTCAAACAAAATTGTTACGAAAATGTTTCATTGGAGCACATTTTGTGTTTCGATGCATAACAAGCACATATTTCATGCGACAAATGATGTTTTATATGTTTATTTGTCTTCGGTTAGGTGATGCTCGTTTTCCTCGTGAATGATACAAACCTAAATTAACATATAACTAAATAACAAAATTAATAGCGTGTCACCCTCTTTATATGTCCACATTTTGAGCCGATAATATTTGGACAAAAGTAGATGTTTAATTAATATTAACATTTTATTGATATTGCAAACTTATAGTGGTAGGTTTTATTTTATGATGGCACTTACAAAAAAGCATTACTTTTTGTGCTATCTTTACAAGATAATAAGCATAGCAACATGGCCTATGAGGTTTGGGAGAGTCAAATTAACTTTAATCATTATAGAAAGCCAAAACTCAAATTAAATTTGACTCTTACTATACAAGAACCAACAAAAAACAATAATGTTATAGTAAGCAATAAGAACTTGAATTTGCAAATATCTTAAATTTAACTTGTATTTTACAAAATTTGGCTCGATTAAAAGGTGAATGATTAGAGTGGATAAGACACTCTTTTCTTTTTGAAAAATACGAATTGACCCGTGGCTCAAAACTAAAAATGAAAGTTTTAAATTCGACTAACAATAATTATTATTAACCATGGTATATGTTTCAAAATAAGTATGTTTTAAAATTATTTACATGAAGAGCCACAAATTTCATTACAAATTTTAGGTATGCAATTATAATTTTGGTTATTAATGCCTAAATAGGTTTTTTTTTCCTTGCACGTGCGTATAAGTAATTAATATTAATAGGCCGTCCTATAAATTTATAGATTGGCCCAAAATAATTTCGTACATAAATTTCTATAATTGGTGTTAACGCATATGATGTGGTTATTTTAATTTGGTTTGTCACTTTTAACTAAATAATAAAGAGCTGCAACATAAGAGCTATTGTCATGGAATGAATTCAATAAATATCAAGTACAAGCCTCAACCAAATTAGCAGCCAAAGTAAATACATTCCAACAACCAATTTCTCAAGAGTATTGTCACAAATTAAAATTCCACATTGATGTAACCAATAATAATAATAATAATAACAATAAAAGGTTGTTACATTAGAAAAAATTTGTTGTTGAATTTGATGTCTATCATATCTCGAGAGATTAAATTTGAACTCAAATACAAAAAAACAATTTTGTAAAAATCGCAAATTCTATGAACGAGACGACATTACCATAAATTCTTTTCGAACGTCATGGATGATGTGAGAAAGAAAAAACATTTATTAGTACTATCTATTCCCCTACCTATTTATTTATTTATTCAAAGCCTCGAGAGACATGTACGTTATATGTATCATTTGGTGCATCAAAATTACACACATATTTTCTGCACCATTAAAGATATGTAAATTCAACATTAAATGTATGAGAATTCAATATTTTCAGTTGCATATTAGTTTTCACACTCATAATCATATATACATGGTTTGAAAATTTACCGATTATTGTTTGCAAGTCCAATATTAAATATTTTTTAAAATAAGAAATTTGAAAGTCCATCGATAAATATCAATAAGTCTAATAAATATATGTAAGTTTATCGATAATTGTCCATCAACTAGTGCAGTACACAAGTGTTCATTTAATTATTTAATTAATTAGGTATTATATATATTTTGTTTTTAAAATTTATTGTCACCAATTGTACCTTCCAAGTACGCTTACCTGTACCTCTCTCTCTCTCATCATCACCTTTCTGTGTAACGTTCCATTTTTTAATTCCAATTCTCTCCTCTATATATTCCCTCTCTCACACCCAACCCCCAAACCAAACCCAACACTCTTCACTCACTTTCTCTCTCTAAAACACCCCCACTTTCTCTCTCTAAAACTCTCTGTTTCTCTGTTCTCAGTTCTCAGTCGCCGCCATGAAGCAGCTTATCCGCCGCCTCTCCCGCGTCGCCGACTCCTCCCAGTACAGCCTCCTCCGCTCCTCCGACCCCCACTCCACGCGCCTCCCCTCGCGCTTGCGCGCACGCGCCGTCGCCAGGATGCGCAGATCCGCCGCCGTGGTCCCCGAGGGGCATGTTCCGGTCTACGTCGGCGACGAGATGGAGCGGTTCGTGGTGAGCGCCGAGCTCCTGAACCACCCGATCTTCGTCAAGTTGCTGAACCAGTCCGCGCAGGAGTACGGTTACGAGCAGAAGGGAGCATTGCGGATCCCCTGCCACGTCCTCGTATTCGAGCGCGTTCTTGAGGCGCTCCGGCTCGGACACGACCTCCACGAGATCGTCCCCGCCGATGAGGTGTTCTAGAAGCCTTCCGGGAGGGCAAATTAGGAATTTTACATATATTATATATATAAACGAAGATACAGAGGAGATAGACATCAGGATGTAGTTTTTTTTCTTTTTTGTGTAAATATACTTAAATTTGGGAATTTACAGTGAAATTGGAGATTTTGTTTGCTTTCCTGCTTAATTTTCTTGTTTGGTTGCTAAGAAACGGTGAGAAAATGGACAAAACAACCGAAATTGACGTGATTTTTTATACTGATTTTTTTTGGTCTAATTAGCTTAATTACAGCTTAATTTCTGTAACTGAGAAACTAAATTTTATGAATTAAAATTATAAATCATTCTTAACTATACATTCATTCTAGAAAATTAGATTTTATTGATACTTTTCTAGTGACTCAAAACTTGATTTGAAGATTCTGAATCCAAATTTGATATTTCATGTATCCTAACATCTTCATTAAATTAACAAAAAATACATCTATTAATATCAAAATAGCCAGTTCTGCTAATATACGTAAATATTCTTTTTAATGCGCTAATATACTTAAATATTAATAACTAATTATTTCAAAAATATTAATAACTAATAAAAATAGTTATTTCTACTTTCAAAGTAAAAATAATTATTTCTACTTTCAAAGTAGAAATAATTATGTAAAAATAATTATTTCTACTTGCAAAGTAAAAATAATTATTTCTACATTAGTTTTTAAAAATTTAGGTAAACTAAAAATGGTAAATTTTCTCAAAAAAAAAGAAGGTTAATTAATATCCAAATGAGAAGTTTCCAGGAAATTGGTGAAGAGACATTCCGTACATAGGTACATGTAGAGTACTTTACTATTTACGGACATATGGATAAGTTTGTAGTTAGGTTGGTTTGGTGGGGGTATTATCGGAAGTTGGGGTTGTTTGGTTATATCTATGCAATTTTAGATGGTAATGAGGGTAGGATGGTCATTGTGTATAATAATACTAGTATTAGTTATTTTAGAAATAATTTATAGATGAAATGTATGATTTTACACTTTCCCACCTAATATGATTAGGTAAATTTTGGCTTTGTTATTATTCAATATTATAAATAAATTTTTGAATTTAATTAAAATATAATATAGCTCGTGGGCGTAATAACAATGTTTACAATACTCTTATTAAGTTAATATTGTTATATAAGAGTTTATATACATTAAATTTCGAAGATAGTTACATTCTACATCTTGAATAAACATTTATTATGTTGACAAAATCAATGAGTTATTGGTCTAAAACTAAAATAATTTATTTCATAAGAAACTTGAATCAAACATGTTAAATTTATATTTTGGATTACATGGTATAATAGTCTATTAGAAATGACATGTGTCATTTCAGTTTTTATAGTCACGATATAATCTCGAACTATATATATTAAAAAGAATACTTAGCTCTACAAATCAATTAATTAAGAGGTTGTAGATAATTGAGAAAATTAGTAGCTGATTAAACCTAACTTGCTAGTGGTTTAGATGTCACAAACAAGAGATATTAATTAGAGGTTTTGGACAATCAGTAGTGAATTAATTGCCCTATTTTATTGGCTTGCATTGTTTGTTGATGAAGCATGCCCTACTCTCAATCTCAAGTCGAGTGGCTAAGCTTGAGCTTGATCACCCGATTATTCGTAAAATATGGTGTGAACATTGATTAAACAATTAACACAAGTCTGATCAACTATTTAAAGAATCAATCATGTAGCGATTGAAAACACCAATCTTGATTATAGTTTTACATTACGATTAATCATGCAAAATAGTTTAATTGCTTGCAAGGAAGCGTAATGAGTCATCATTTTTCAGTCATTATGCGATTGATTGAAATAATTGTTAAGTAGATCAATGTCATGAATTCAAATAAAATCATTACTTATATCATTTATTAGGTAATATTTCTAACTATATCACATATTGCAAGAGGCACGAGTTTGATCTTTAACGCGTGGTAAAGTCGGGCTAATTTAATAGATTGTCTTCTTTGAATGTCGATCTGCAAATCGAGTAGCTCATATCAGACGATGAAATGCTCCAAATCTCTCAATATAAATTTCATCTCTTTTGATGGCTAACACTGAGTGATTTAGGTGACCTACAGCTTATTGTATTTTTATTTTCTAAAAAAATATAATATTTTTTAATTTCGTCATCTTCTATGATTGAAATTTTGATATGTATAGTGATAGGCATGTTCTTGAATTTAACAAGTCAACTAAAAACTCAAGACTCTTCATAAGGTTCTTGACTTGAGACACAGCTCATGTTCATGACTTAGACTCCCAAATATATATTGTTTAAAATTCTTATTGATTTGATGAAGAAATTTTATAACATTGATTTTGTCAAGTTTATGATTGTGTTTTTGAGTATATTTATTTTGTATAAACAAAGGTTACAAGTACCATAAAAGGGTTTAGAGCTTCACGCGTAGCGTATTAGAGAACATAATTAGTATTTTAATTAGAGATTAGAGAATGATCACATCTATTCATTTGTTCCAAACATGTATGGATGAGAATGCTACAGTGAATATAGTAGAATTATTAATACTTTTTATATAGATAAACAAAATAAAATTATGAAATTAGTATTAAACAAAAGACACCATTAATTAGCTTGAGGTACAAGGATGATTCTAACCACAAGAGATTTGCTTAGTGACCAAAATGGTTCAAATTTTTGAACCAACATTTAGTGATTTTTTTTCACCGAAGCTCATAAAATCGCCTGATGAGAAAATAATATCGACATGCACAAAGAGTTAGTCGAATAAACTTAGAGTTTGTTGAAAAGCGAGAATTTTTTTTTGTATAGAACGTTAGTTTCGAGGTGCACAAAAATCTAATCTAGAGACGCACTCTTACTGTGTACAAAAAGCGTTCTTGGACTTCAATGGTGATATGGTAAATTGACACCACATTAAAATTTCACTCTTACCCGTCTCAATGAATTTGTGGGACCGGATATCTCTAGTATTGATTGATATCACGTTGAAACCTGTAAAGTTAATGAAGCAGATCAGCAAATCTCCAAAATTCTGCAAAAATAGAGGTTGTAGGATCAGTTAGTTCAAGACAAAACGAATAAAAAATTAAAAAAGATTGGAGGAATCTTAGGCTAATTTTAATGATCTTAACTATTGATATGTGTCAAAGCCCAAGAAACTACAAAATAAACAATCAATCATACAAAAGAATATGAAAGCTGTTTACAGCTTAACTTAGTATCTATAATATAGAACAACCCATGAAAATATACTGTTATATAATAATATGGAGGCCAACAACATAATTAAATGAAATTAAAACTAATATTTCATGTAGGATCATGATTGGTTCATGTGCTCGTAATCGATTATTAAATTAATGGAATAAACAAAGAAATGATCATTAGGTCTAATGTGAAAAAGGCATGCAACTTGAATATTTTAGGGTTGGATATCGTTACTTGCATTCCAAGCCACCAGGATTGATGGAGATTAGCAAACTGAAGTCATATGTTATTCAACTCCAAGCAATGATGTTAGTGATGATGTAATATTTGCAGACCCAATTAAATTTCGGGTCAGTTTGTCGGGTAGAAAAAAACCCCACACATCTCGTGGTTTGGGTTTGGTTAAGATCTTTTCAACCCGAACCCAAAAGATCCAAGTCAAAACTCGAAACCCAAATTGTTAGCTCTAAGGACTAGAGAACCCTATAATGCAGTGGAGGCACATGGTTGCGGCTCTTTGGTTTGGATAATTGCAATAGCCATTTGGATAATGCATGTGAGCACCTCGAGGAGCACCGAGGAGAGAGCCTTCTCAGTACTTTGTACCGAGAGACACCGTACACGTCAGGAGTGTCTAGAGGTCAAAGAGACTTGAGCCTAGTAATTAGACTCATTAGCTAAATATGAAGACGTATCGCATAGCTCAATAAGTATTATCTCGCTACCGAGGATTTGACTTTGACATTAGAGGAGATTCATTCGGAAGAAGTCTTGTTTTGAAAGAACAAGTACTCGGAAATAGGAGAAGCTCACACTCGGTCCCCAAAAGAAGTTCAAACTCGCTATCGAGGATAAGTGTTAATTATATTTTTCAATTCGAGCCAAGGTAATGTGTGCTCAAATTGTTTATAGGGGAGTAGTTGAAGATCCAATCAAAAAGGACTATTGCCTAAATCACATGCATAAGTTTCATTGGATCCCATATTTTTCACATCTATTTTATAATAAGATTCTTAATTATTTGCCTAAAATGACTTTGGTTTAATGATTTAGACTAGTTTTGGTGTATGTGTTTTTTATCATGTGCATATATGGATAAATAGCAACTGGTTTAGGTGCCCCATGTTTCCACATGCTGCCATGAAACTCTATGGTCCACAATGTGACAAACTTCACATGTAACTCAATCTTTGCACATTTGTCTATCTTCTTTAACATGACAATAATAGAATGAGGCTCTAACTCAATGACTATGGTTGAGTTAGTTTTTTTGTTCTTCTACATTTGGACTGTCGCAAACAATCTTATTGGCAACTGTCGTCATGAAATCTAGTATTGTTATATATAAATATCAAGCGATCAATCCTAGTGAATCAAGAGTAAAAGAAACGACCCAGATAATCTCTGAATTATCAGATCGGGTGAATTTGGTCTATGAACTTATTTTTTAGCTGAATTGGCCCTCCAACAATTGAAAACCATCCAAAATGGCCGTTGATGTTAGATTTCGTTAGTTTTTTTGTCAGTTTTGCTGACGTAGCATTAAAAAATACATGAAATCTAAGGGCTGTTAGTAGTTAGAGGCTATTTTGGCTTATAATTAGTTCAAGGACCAAACGGGTCAGTTACTGATAATTCAAGAACCATTTCAGTAATTTTCCCTAAAAAGAACAACAACAAAAATAGTGAAGTTCAGCATTGCACAATATTTCAAATCCTCGTAGGGTTAAACATTTGATTCTACTAGCTACATTTTCTTGAAAAAGACATTTAATACCACATTCGGAAACTACAAATAAAAAACATACCCGTCATTGCCTCTGCCGATCCAAAGCATAGTGAAAGTGTGGCCAAAAGTTTCACGAAAGCTGCGGTGTTTGCATGTCCCACTGTCCAATATTGTACAACATTAGCTTCAGAGCTTTTGCTAATACTTCACCTTGGCCTCTGTTCCATGGACGAACAACAGAAAGATGACTGAGAAACATTAAACAACAGCAACCTTTTACATTTTAAGCTAATGTGGAAGAAATAAAACTTCAAACTAGGCTTTTACATGAGTTCATAAATATATAT
>JAYMTF010005429.1:0-11575 GCA_036897485.1 Pelargonium nanum | reverse complement strand
TTTCAGGTACTGGTCCGAAAGGGCATGGGTTCGAATCCCATTCTTGACAATTTTTCCAATTTTTTTTTACTAACCTTATTTTCTCCAAGTTTTTGTGTGTTTCAAAGCTGCTTTGTTCAGTGGATGATGCTTTTGTGTCTGTTTAGAGATAGTGCCAATGCATCTATCTTTGACAAGGCTAGAAACTATGAAGGATAAGAAGTGGAAGACACTTTTGTATTTGTTTAGGACTAGTGCCAATGTATCGAGCTTTGACAAGGTTGGAAACTATGAAGGATAAGAAGTGGAAAACGCTTTTGTGTCTATTTAGGACTAGTGCCAATGTATCGAGCTTTGACAAGGTCGGAGGACGTTTTTGTATCTATTTAGGACTAGTGCCAATGTATCAAAGCGTACGTTGACATAGTCGGGGACTATGAAAGATAAGAAGTGGATGACGTTTTTGTATCTATTTAGGACTAGTGTCAATGTTTCGAGCACTGACAATATTGAAGAGTATGGTGGATAAAAAGTGGAAGACGCTTTTAAATCTATTTAGAATTAGTTAATGGAACCACCTTTCAATGGATAGCGCATAGAAAATGGATGCTCACTAATAATTGGAAATGTGGCAAGGAAGATGAGATGCATATGTTTATTGATTGTGCTTTCTTGTGGAGAGTGTGAGATGTTTTACTCCTCAACTAATAATGATATTAGTTTTAAAGACATATTATTGAAATATGATCTCCTTTGAGAGATTAAGCAGTCTATTAACAATAAAGACCGATATGTAACAAAAATGCGGTGAAGAAGACTAGATGTGTATGTTTTGTGATTGTGCTGCCTTGTGGAGAGTGTGTGATGTTTCAGTCCCCAATCGGCAGGGGACTTATTTTTTCATGATTGAGTGAAACGGATTGATAATGATATTAGTTTTAAAGACATAATTAGTGGAATATGATCTCTCTTGTATATTTCTTTTTGGCTAGCTTGTTGAATGTTTTGGTGATGGCAATGTGACATTCATGAATGTGGTTTAATTTTACCAAAAAAAAACAAAATTTGAAGAATCCTACAATTTTTACCAAAAACAAAAGTAGAACACATACACATGAGAAGTAATAGAAGCAAAGCAAAAATGAAAACATTGTTGCACCATACATTCATTAATTATCCTCCTAATTTAAGTTGTCTAGGGTTCAACTCCTTGAGTCAGGTGAAGCGAGATGGAGTTTCGAGGAAAGAGCTAACTTCTATTGTGTAGCTCAACTGATATAAAAAAAAGTCTATCTTCAGCTATAGACTCCACTGTTCCCTTTGTCCGATCCACCATTTATCAACCCTTCCCTTCTCATCTTCTCCTCCTTAGATCTCCTACAAAATATCACCCAAGAATTCACCTCCAAAGCTATGCATGCACCAAGAACCGTCGACAAGCACAAGCAATACGCTAGTTTCTCATAAGACCTCCCCGAACCCATCACTTCAAAGCCTTGAAAAACGTTCACAACCCCAAGAACCACGCACGCGTACCCTACAAAATGGTGGTACGATTTCCAGTACTTCCTGAACTTGTTGGTCGTCTTTGGCCGGAACATCAGCGCCGCCGTCTGCAGCGCCGCCAAGAAGAACGCCGCGAACCCAAGCTTCCGGTGCAGCCCGTACGACACTCCCGGGGACATCCCCCCGAGCCGGAGGCCGATGGCGAACCCCACCGTCCCGAGGAAGAACCCGGCCAGCTGGATCCCGGCGTGGGCGTAGAACCACGCCGGTCCGAGGGCGTTTATGTGCCGGAGGTAGCGCGCCGTGACGGCTCCCACCGGCAGGAGGACGCCCCAAGAAACGGCGTTCATGATGCCGTGGATGGTTTTGAGGGTGCGGGTGTCGTGGTGGCGGATGTCGGCGGCGGAGGTGCCGGAGAGGACGTCGACGGTGGCGATGGAGGAGAGGTCGTTGGAGGTGGTGGGGTGGATGGTTGGGGAGTAGCCTTGGACGTAGAGACCTCGGTTCCAAATATGGTGGATTTTGGTCTTGTTAGGGTTTAGTCTCAAGGTGGCGTATATTTGGACGGAGGCGCCGTTGTGGACGGTGGCCATCTTGCCGCCGTAGAGGGTGGCGGAGGAGGAGAGGAGGTGGATGTCAAGAGGCCGGGAGAGGAGAGGGGACTTTTGGAGCTTCACGGCCGGGTCTAAGATATATGGAAGGAGGACTAGTTGGCCAGAGTTAGGGTCCGGAAAGGCGATTAGGGCTCGGGTTCCCGTCATCTCCGCGGAGGCGGGGTTGATCCCCCACGCCACCCAACCGGAGGGGGAGATGAAGGTTCCAAAGAAAACAAGGTCTAGGGTTGAATTATGAGGGTGGAAGGTCCATGCAATGGAGGCTTGTTGTGTTGGGAGGGTCATGCACTTTTGGTAGGTTTTGGAGGATGTAATGGTGGTGCAATGGCCACAAAATGCACTTTGGATATAGCAAAATAGGAGGAGAAGGTGGAGGTGGAGGAGGAGGAGATTCATGGTGGTGGAGGGAGAGTGGAAATGAAGGAAATATTGAAGTATGGTTTAGTGTTGTGGTAACAATTTATGTGCTTGGTTTGTGGAATTTTTGGTTTGAGAGTGATATATGGGTAATGATGGGGATAGGTAGTGGTGAATTGAAAACAATAAAAACATTGAGAGTACCTTAGCTTCAAAGGCAAGTTAGTTTTTAAGGTTTGGTGGATCATATTGTAGTGTAGTGTTGAAATGAGGATTGCTTCTTGTTGGATAGTATGTGGATGCAAAGATTTTTTCAGTTTTGGTTTCATGATAAGAAGACTAGACATGATTGTTTCTAAATTGGGATTTAGAAACTAGGATTGAGCTTGGCTTTGAAGCCAAGTCTTGATCATCAAATAAGTTTTTTTATTTTTTTTTTTTTATGAGGGGTATCATCAAATAAGTTAAATTTTCTCTTAATATGGGTCATGAATGAGAGATTATAAAAGATTTGTAGGACTACTACTATTGATTTCAAAGAAAAATTAGACATAGTACAAGTGAATACTTAAGAATAAACATATTAGTCCAATAAACTTTTTATTTATCAGTAACGGAACATTATACTCAAAGGCTTGAATTTGATACCTTAAAGGGAATCTAAAGTGATTTAACGCCCAACATGTCTTGGTAGTCCAATAAACCTTTTACATGTACATTCATCATTCTTTTTTAAAAGTATAGGACATTCATCAAAATTTTAAATTGTATTTATAATTTTATATATTGAATCGAGCATATAATAATAATCAAGTGGACGTGAGCAACAACTACAAGAAAATGACTTTACAAGTCAAACTCGAGTTTAATTAACTTTGTTGTCACCCTACATTATTTACTATGAATTTGATACACCTTTTTATTAATTCTCAAATTTATGCATGTGTCTTTTTATGTGAACTATTGTGTCACTTAATTTGACTGGCTTTCTTCTTTATCGGGATCTATAGTATATTATCATTTTAATCCTTTGTGTTGTGAACTGAAAAGTAGAGGCATCAATCTTGCGGATTAAATTGAGATCGTTTGAGTTTCGGGACTCAGATTGAGTTTCACTTTTTAGACATAAAATATGTGAATTCGTTCATTTTGTTCCGGCCCAAAATTTATTAGACAAATCTAATTAGAAAATAGGTCGAGCTAGGATTTCCAGTGCAGCGGTTTTGGATCCAAATCGCCGGCTCCAGTGAAAAGTGAACCCTGACCTGTACCAGTTAGACAGAGATCATATAAACCACACGGACAGAAAATTCTAAAACCGCAAGAAACAACATAGTACTGTACAAAGCAATCTACGAACTCGAATGAATCTGCTTTCGTCGAACCAGAGATCATGTTCCTTCTTCCACCCAGTCTGAGCAAATCTGTGGTCGCTGCTCAAAACCCTTGCTGATACTACCACTGCTAAAACGCCGCCGTTTCACTCTATTTGATTTGACCCTTCTTCTTCTTCCAATAGTCGCAGAGCCGATACAGCAAGACACAGACATGGGAGTTTCAGTGAGTCTGGTGGGGGAGAAGGTGATATTGGTACCATACATGGAAGCGCACGTGCCAAGGTACCACCAGTGGATGCAGGACCCTGCTCTGCTCCAAGCCACCGGCTCTGAGCCTCTCACTCTCGAGCAGGAGTATCAGATGCAGCTCTCCTGGACTCAAGATTCCCAGAGTACTTTCACTTCACTTTTTGATGTTCTCTCACAAAATTATGAACTGGGTTTCTTTGTTTTTTTATCAAAAATTAAGTTTTTTGAAATGGGTTTTATGCATCTTGGGTTGTATTGGATTGTAGGATTTTGAATTGGGTTGTTCTGTTTTTGGATGGTGGTTAAGGATTTGGAGATGGGTTTTTGCAGAGCAGACTTTTATTGTGCTGGACAAGGAAATGGTGGAGGGAGAGTTTGTCCATGGGGATCCCCATGTGGAAGGTTAGTCAAACTTATATTCTTGTTTGTTTGCTGAGAAAATTGGGAGGAAAGAAAATGGTGTTGGAATTTGAATCTTTATGTTTGTTTGAGTTCATCCTGGAATGCCAGTATTGTTTGTTGATAGTTCCATATAGTCAAAGCTCAGTTTTCCTTCATACATTTCAATTTAATGAACAAAATCAAAGCTTTTTGGCTCTGTTCACCTTTCCATGAATGCCCCAATTCCTGATTCAGTTACACCGTGTTTGTATCATGACCATTTTGCTGAGTTAGCCTTATTTTAGTTTCATCTAGTTGGTAGTTAGTGCATTTCTGGTTTGTAATGTGATTAAAAAAAGTGTGATTTGGAGGTAGAAGCTATTGTGGTCCTAGAGTCCCACATCTCTCAAATGGGTTTATAAGTCCTTGAGATCTTTCATATTGTCAGCCCGCTGTTAGGGTCGAAATAGTGACTTGTTGTGGCTTATAGAAAAGAAGTTACAGGGTATTTTTTCTTCAACGCAGAGGGTTAAAGTTAGCTATGAAGCTAATCAATGCCGATACATCAATTTCTTTGAAGTGTTTGTTTATAAATTGATGTGGTTCTTGTTCTTCCATTTAGGGGAGAAAGTGCCAATTACTTAGTTAGGGCACAGTTGGTTCAAATTTTAATTGTCTCATTTGCACTGGATGTTGTTTCTTTCCAGCCATGGTTGGTGATGTGAATATATACATGAATGACTTGGATGATCCTCAAATGGCAGAGGTTGAGATAATGATAGCCGAACCAAAAAGGTACATGTCCTCTCCGTCTCATACTTGTGTAAATGTATTCATCAGTGTGTCCTCTATTTGTTTGTGAATTTTGTTAGTGTTGTCTTTGGTTCTTCCTCACTTTTAATTCTTTTCTCCGCATCATATTGCTTTTGTTGGTACAGTCGTGGTAAAGGACTCGGGAAGGAAGCTGTTTTGATGATGATGGACTTTGCAGTTGAGAACTGTGGGATCAATGTCTTTCGTGTTAAAATTGGAGAATCAAATGGAGGATCACTTAGTCTATTCCGAAAACTGGTCTCTCACTCTCTCATGTCACCTTATCTCTGCATGTTGTTGCAATCCATCCATTTGTTAGATAGACAAATTCTTATATTCTCGCGGGTAGTTAAGAGGCATGGGAGTTTTCATATGTGCATAAACAATTGTTTCAAATTCTACTTCCAGTTGGTTGACTGAAGTGTCTACTGTGGTTTATGTAGGGGTTTGAGGAGACATCTTACAGCGAAATCTTCAAAGAGGTGAGCATACTTTTTTTTCCGAGAGCTTGAACACGTACTCTCAAAAGGAGTTGGGGTCTCTCCAATTTATTATAGAAAATAGAAACATACACTATAGGGTATTCATTAAATTGTGACCTTTGTGTTTCTATTCCAATTTTGTCATACTTACATCATAGCTAATGGTATTAGTTTGGCTGAACTCTCATTTCTTTCATAGCTAATGGTATTTGTAATCCTATTTGACAGGTTACACTGGAATTACCAGTGACAAAGCCTAAGCTCGAGGAGATTCAGCAATTTACCGGTAATGTGGTCAAACATACACAACCATGATAACCCGTCTATTGATGTTATTTGTTTTTCTATTAAAATAAACTTTCAACAGAACATTTGTGCCAAAAGCATAGAGGGTAGAGACTTTACGATAGTAGCGCTAAAGTTATTCTTGTTTTTCAGCATCTCCACTTGAGTGTAAGGATAATAATTTATTTAAAAATTGTGTTGGAAGATCGTTTTAGCTACTTATTTCAGTTTCTCATTTTTTATCACATGCATTTGTTTGGATATATAATATTTGCAATTATTAGCTTCTCATCATATGGAGGGTGGAAGTTCAATAGTACATGGATAGTTATATGATTGCATAGTACACGAAAATTATTCAAAACAGTACCATATTTACATACTTGCTACTGCCGTTGAATGAGGTGGCATTGTTTGAGTTCTTCCTCCATTCTTGGTTCCTAACCCGACAGAAGATTTAGTGTCCCTGTTGACTCAAGATTTTCCCCGGATGTTGCATGAACCTGAGGGATACCGTCTGAGACATAATTTCCGGCTTGCCAAACATGATTGATAGTATTCCCATTCTTCAGCGGGCCCACAACGGCAAATATAGTCATCTCATTATTGGAATATTCTGCAGAGATGTTGCTAACCTTGATGCTTAGATCTTCCGGTTGCATTGAAGGGTTGTAGCCAATTATGGGTGTTGGATAAACGGTCATGCTCCCATTAGAACTGTGAAATGCAACAAGAGCTTGTGTTCCAATCATGCCAATACCGGTTGGGTTTATTCCCCATGCAATCCATCCTGCTGACGTTTGAGCAGCCCGGTAAGCAATCTGAAAACTTTTGGTAGACGGAATGTAGTTCCAGTGGATGTGGGCTTGCAAAACGGGAAGGTCGCTGCAAGAGTGGAAGACCCGGTTGTTTGAAAATGTGTACTTTGAGCAG
Source organism: Pelargonium nanum (assembly GCA_036897485.1). Taxonomy (NCBI): domain Eukaryota; kingdom Viridiplantae; phylum Streptophyta; class Magnoliopsida; order Geraniales; family Geraniaceae; genus Pelargonium; species Pelargonium nanum. Next base: position 4,639 of record JAYMTF010005429.1, on the reverse strand, counting down.
GTTTGAGCATCGGAAATTACGACGAAGGAGATAATAATGCTGACTATGAAACTGTTTCGGGAGTTATTAGCCATAGGGGTATTGATCGAATGATCAACCAGAAGGTAGGAGCGAAAGATAATTAGTTGAATGTCTTTACTCTTAGGGTTCTTAGTCTCGGTTTTCTTGGTTGAGGCAGGGGAAAGGTTTCCTACGAGTCTGATCTAATAATCAACTAATTGAAGAGAAGCTATTTATAGTGAAAATGTGAGTTTAGCAAAAGTTTGGTAGGATTGGAGTCTAGTCTATTCATTTTTAATAATGAATTGTCATGAGACTCCTTTATCTTTGTGTGATGTTCTTTATTTGTTTCTGCTTTTCTCCTAAAAAGCAACAACTATTTTCTGACCTAACATTGATTCTTTTTCAGAGCTCACTCGTGTATAGATTCGTGTCTGATCAACCAACTAGAAATTAGCAGGAAACTTGTGCGTGACTGGTTTCCTGGACGAAGATGGTCAGGTAGCTTTTAGTTTACGTACACTTACGGTTCAATCATATTTGTTATGGAAATCGATTTTTGATCTTCCATGCTGATCTCAAAATCGAAGTTAGTCTGTTTATGCTGATTATAGGCGAGACAATTACTGTGTAAACATAGTACCGTTTTGCTTTTTAAGCTGGAAATGAATGGTCGGGATAAATTATGCAGATGATGCAAGTAGCACGTATTATTGTTCTGCCAATGATGGAATCTTATATATATCTAGTAGGATTCAATTGATTGATTGAGTTTTCATGGAAGTATTGTTTGGGAACTGAGAAAATGTGGTGGAAAAATGGTTGAACATGGAAGACAATGGCTTGACTATTGGGTGAGAGTTACTTGAATTGATCTTTTTGTATAGTTAAGAATTGGGATGGTGTTTGGTTGAAAATTAGGTATATTTTGGAAAATTTTGTTTTAGGTGACACTCCAAAGGTCTATAAGGCCCTTTGCTAGCTCTTGAAAGTGGTCTGAAACTGGGATTTAAGTTGAGATTCTATTTGTGGATGGAATAGTAGATATTACAATCACTATTATACGATTAGGTAGGGGTGGCAATTTGTGTACGCGGGCTGTGTTTGTGTTACTAGTTTCTTGTTTTGTAGAATGGGTCAACTCAAACCCGACTCGATTATTAAACGGGTTAAATTACACGTCACGAACCATCCACCTGAAAACATTGGTTGGACTTAATTCATTGAAATTAGAGGCATATACAGTAGATTTTATAATCTTTATCAAAGAACTGAAAAGAAAAATGATACAATTCCTGAGGAAGCTCCTCTCTTGGACACTAGCTAAATTTGTGTTTCCTCCACCTGAAAATTCTCATGAACCAATCATATTCCCTCTTGAACATAATGTTCCCAATGATGGCTCCAACTACAATACCACTTGCATAACCAACAAGAACAATTTTTATATCAAAACAAAATATAGACTCTGAATCTTGATCATCATCTTCTTCACTAACCAATGTTAGAGGTGGCAATCCGTCTAAATTTGTACATTCATTTGTCAATGGCGCGCCACATAAACCTGGATTTCCATCAAACGAGTTGCTTTGGAACGTATTGAACTGTTGCCCATGTGGTATAGGCCCGGTAAGATTGTTACTAGACACATTGAAAATTTCAAGAAATGTAAGTTGTGCCAACTTTTCAGGGATCTGCCCCGAGAGCTTGTTATGAGAAACGTCCAACGATTCGAGTCCTGTTAGGTCTCCAAGAATTTCAGGGATGCGACCTGTGAGAAAGTTGTTGGACAAGTTGAGCAAATAAAGCTCCTTCATGTGACCTATGGATTTTGGAATATCCCCATGGAAGTCATTGCTTGAAAAATCAACAGCTGTGAATAGTTCTTGGATTTTCTCATATTCCATCATCAAACCCTTGTTCACCATTGTTAGAGAGAACACATAGTTCACATCCCAAATAAAGTCAGTCACATAGGCACTTGAAAACTTGTAATGAAGATAGATTTGGAGATATGTCAAATGGTTTTCACTCACATTCTTGAGAGGGTTCCAATTCAAGAAGAACTCATAAGGCAAATCACCTGAAAAATGATTGTAAGAGAGATCAATGATTCGCAGTTTACAGAACGAAAAGCTGCTTCGATCAAGATTAGTCCTGATCTCGCCGCGAAAGAAATTAGACCTCAGAAGTAGAATCTTCAGCTCAGGAAGACTTCCCAACCAATATGGAAAAGAGTCATTGATTTTGTTGTCACTAATGTCAAGACTCTCAAGCATTTTGCATTTGGCCAGTGATCTTGGGAGAGGTCCTTCGAGCTTGTTTTCGCTTAGATTGATCATCTTCAACGAGCTTCTTGTCCATCTTTGAGGCAAGGGACCTTCTAGATTGTTGCCTCTTAGATTCAGTACTGATAGAGAGTGACTGAAGCTGCCCAAACACTGAGGAATGTGTCCACCGAGCTCGTTTTCGGACAAATCAAGGGCTTGGAGAGAGGTCATGTTGCAAACCAATGGTGAAATGTTGCCACTCAATGAATTGTTTGAGGTGGAGAAGAAGAGGGTGGTTGGAGGTGGATTTTGAAGTGAGCCTTTGAGCAAGTTATGGGAAAGATCTAAGGCGACTAGGCGCGGAGGGAGGACCGGGAGCTTGTGATCAAAGCCGGTTAGGAAGTTGGAGGAGAGGTTCAAGATCAGCAAAGTTTGAGCACTTGTGTTCCATATCCATGTAGGTATTGAGCCATGGATGTTATTGTGAGCTAGCTCCAACCACTCAAGCTCATCTTGGCTTCTAATGAAACTTGGGAACCAACTCAAGTTGCAAGAAGACAACCCTAATTGCCTAAAACTCGGAAACCCTAAAACCCTAACTCGCTCCCTATCATCATCCAATGACAAACTATTCCCAGACAAATGCAATATGGACAAGTTCTTGAGGCCAAGAAACATGCCTAGCTCTACTCTCCCACTCAAGTTGTTAAAAGAAAGGTCAAGGTAAGTGAGCTTCTCAAGCTCGAAAACCTCGCTAGGAATTTGACCGGTCAACTTATTGAACGAAAGGTCAAGATAAGTTAGATCGAACCTCTTACTAACCCGCGACGGGATTGTGATCTCACCACTTATTTGATTGAAGTTAAGCCCTAGGTGGGTCAAATGGGAAAGATTCAAAAGCTCCAATGGGATCACACCACTTATTTGATTGTAGCTCATGAGCAAAGAAGTGAGATGGGTTAGGTTTCCAAAAGAATTGGGGATTTCACCATATATGTTGCTCTTAGTGAGGTGCAAGAGTTTTAGCTTGGTCAGCTTGGTGGCCCAAAACAGGTCTGCACCATGGAACCTGTTGAGACCAAGTGTTAAGACTTCAAGATTTGTGAGATTTGCCAAGAAAGAAGGGAATTGGCCACTGAAAGAGTTGTCTCCAAGGCCTAGGTTTATGACCCTTGTGAGGTTCAGAAGATTTGTGGGAATTGAGCCATGGAATTGGCAAGACCAAATATCAAAATCAACCATTGAAGCAATGTTGCCAATTGAAGATGGTAACATACCAGAGAAGCTTGTTTCCACAAGCCACAGTGTCTCCAGAGGACTAGTCCATTGAAAATCAGGCAAAAAGCCAGTGAGGTCTGTGTTGTACATCACATTCAGGTGCTGGAGATGAGGCAGATTGAAGATTCTTGATGGAAACTCCCCGATCAACCCGCATTTCTCGAGCTTGACAGACCTAAGAGAAGATAGATTTGCCAGGACATGAGGCACCTCAGATGACATGTTGATCTCACTGAGATGTAGCTTTTCTAGACAGCTTAAGTTTCGAACTAACCCGCCAAGATTCGGGTTTTCGAGGACTAACATGTCATTGTAGGACAGATCAAGAGAAGTCAACTTGGTGAGTCTTGAAATGTTTAGTGGGATTTGGCCTGAGAGGACAGAATCAGAGAGGTTGAGATGGGTTAGGCTTGAGAAAAGCCCTAACTTAGATGGTATTGTGGAGTAGTTGAAGTGGTTATCAGCTAAGTTAAGGCTCTGAAGATGCACAAGATGGAAGAGAGTGCTGTTGGAGGAGATGGAGCCAAACAAGGAGCTGCTACTGAGGTCAAGGCCTATGACATGGCCTGTGTGATCATCACACTCAACACCTTCCCATGAACAACAATCACTAGTCTCTTCTTCGCCGCCTTTTCGATCCCATGAAGAGAGCTTTGGATGGGAGGAGGGGAAGCTGGAAGCTGAGATGTTGATGACAAAGCTGTTCTTGAAATGCAGTAAAGCTGAACTCTCAGTTTGATGGCAAAATGGGTGTGTGTTTGTGGGAGGGAATGTGAGGAAGAGAAAGAGGGAGAGGACGTGGAGAGATGATCCCATGATGGTTGATGTTAATATGTGTTGGTGTAGACTAGTTTATGTTGTGTCATTGTTTTGTAAATGAAATGACTACTAGGTTATATAGACCTAAGTTACATGGACTGCAGAGAACGAGTTTGTATGTGAAACGAAAACGAGAATACGTGGAATGTTAGGATTTTAGAGTTTAGAACTTTGAGAGTAAGATTTCGGAACGTATAAAACTTTTGTTCGAAATATGAAATAATTATTTAATAAATATAAATATATAACAAAATAATGTTTATGATATATAT
>JAYMTF010005428.1:0-11575 GCA_036897485.1 Pelargonium nanum | reverse complement strand
TTTGTAAGCCTTCTTGACATTTTATGGCTTAATGAGAAGTACTAGCATTACCCTTAAAAAAAAAACTAATTAAGTATCATCTAAAGTGCATAATAGAAAGAAAAAAAAATGTGAATACATTTAAATGGAGATGAAGTGAAGAAGAAGGAAAATAAAATAAAAGAATCATTTTTTGTGGGGAAATAAAAATATTTATTCCAATATTCAAATAAACACCACATATATTTAAAAAAAAGTTATATACTTGGTTGAGAAAAAAGTGGTCTTTCTAGCATTATGCTACGCTAGGGTTTCTGGCTTTTGTCCAGTGATAAAAGGAGGAGGCTAGGGTTTCTGGCAACACTCGGCGACGGCGTAGAGGTGACGGACAGGCGAATAGTGTGGGTTGCGAGATGGGTTCCAAGATCGAAAGGGAGTTTGATATGCTTGCTTTGGAAGGTGAGGAGGAGGGGGGGAATGGAGATTGAGGTGGGGAAGGAGAACCGGCGAGCCAAGTAGAGAAGGCTCGCTTGGACAAATGAGTGTCCACGAACCGAGAACCAAACTAGCCATGTCGGGTCTCGAGATAGGATCCGGGGTGCCAACCTTGAACGGTGTGCGAGTTTGGACGATTAGGGGTATTTGTAGCTTTCGTTCCTTTTTCTGTTTTGTTAGTAGTTTGATTTTGTATGCTTTAGTTCATGTTTTATTAGTTTGGTTTCTGTTAGTTGCTGTTAGTTTTGTTCGATCTTCTGCTTTAGTGTTTTGGGTTAATGGGAGGCTAGTTTTGAAGTAAAAAACGGGTAGTGTCCCGGAATTTAAGGGATCAGGAAGGCAGAGAAGGGTAGTCTTCTACCATGGCTCTGTTCTGGGTCTGGTCTCAGTCTTGGATGTATGGAGTCTCTTGTATGTACTAAGGCAATTGAGCATGATTTAATAATATAAGGTGTTTTCATTCGAAAAAAAACACCACATATATTTTGGACTTGTATACAATAATACAAACAAAATATTGGAATAAAAGTCCATCATACATTTGTGAACAAAGGACATGCATTCTAATTTATTTAATAACATATAAGTAGGTAGAGTCCAATCTTAGACAGCCAAGTGTTGATCTTGCTAGTTAATGATTCATATTTTAAAAAATGAATTATAACAAAATCTTCAAATTATTTGTACCAAAAAGTCCATTATGGAGCCTTGTAGCATGAAAACCTGAAGTTTATGTTCTTAAGTTAATTAATCTATACCTCACTTTTCTATAAGTTTAGTTTGGAACAAAATAATTGTAATCATGCACGGCTGAAATGATTTTTTTTTATAAGCAAGCGTATCAATCGAGATTCGAACCTGAGACCTCTGGATGAGCAAACACTTTAAGCCAATTGCTCCGATGATAGTTGGTTAGACTGCTATGTATATGTTGTTAATTTTAAAATTGCTTGGAATTTGCGGGGCCGAGCGAAACGGGTCAATGAGCCGGACCACTTACCTTTGTCGAGTGTTTATGCCAAATTTTCCTGTCTAATTTGAAACCGTTTTGAGGTTGTTTGAGGTAATATTCTGTTGCGCAATTTTTATGCTGTTTAGTTTTGAATTTTAGACATTATTGTATATTTTGAAGAACTAGAATTTTTTAAAAATTAGTCATTCGGCCATTACTTTTAATAAAAATTATATTAATAACGAATGAAGAATTTATACGCTCAAAAATCGTTTTAACTCGCTTCTTAACTACTAATTTGTTATCAATTAGATGGAATGTCATTGCAAGAAATGAACAGGTGATTCTCTTTATTTGTTGTTTTATGTGATGCCATAAAAGTGACAAATAGCTATCATTTTCAATTATCATCAACTTGTAGAATAAAATGACAAACCATGAACCTATTATAATTTATATCAACTAGTGAAATATATACAAATATGTACGTACATATCATAAATCTTATTAATACACACATATTTTCTACGTGGTTCGGTATCTTAGTGAGCAATAATACAAATTTAGTATTAATTAGTAGCCTTCATGTATTAAAAAACGATTAGTGTTGGAATATACCATAATTAAGTCTATGGGGTACCCCATAGTATTGTATATTTCAAAAAATATCTAGAATATTATTGGAGTAGTTGGTGTTGTGTCATTTTATTTTTGTTATGCTATTAATAGCCTCAATATTCAAACTGAATCTTGATGAATGATGATATTTGTAGGCATATCTAAAGTATGTATACAATAATGTAATTAGAAAAATACATAATTAACATATAATATATGCATGTATTTTCATTGGTTTTTGTCACCTTCATAAATATTATATCAAGATGTTAGTTGAAGCCCCATGCATGCATGATGTAAGTACTTAGAGAGAGATTTAGTATTGACTTCAATCATCTATAATTAACATATAAAGTTGGAATAAAACAAGTTTAGATATTTAGTAAATAAAGATGAAATCAATCCAACCATTTTTTTCAGGTAATTAAAGTCTGGCAAACAACATGAATTTGCACAATTTGGCTTAAAACCCGGTAAAATTTACAACTCAAAAATTGAGCAAACTCGAAACTAGCACCTAACTGAGTGCACAAGTAGTTGCAACACTTGGATGTCAAAGTAAATTAAAAATTAGATCTCTAGTTGTGCATATGAGTTTTCCTATTTAATCTACCACTAAGATCAGGTTAGTGGAGGTCAAACAAATTAAATTAAGATTATAATTAGGCAGTTGTTTTGTCAATTATCATAGCTAACTAATTGTTTTTTATTTATATGAACTAAGATTACTTATTATCAAATTTAAAACTATTTAAACAAAACCATAATTGCAACCTATATTCCTAACCACATTTTAGGCATGGTAATCACATCATATACATATTATTATATGAAATTGTCGGCGAATACATTTAGTATACTATTACAATCAATAATCTTTACCATATTAATTAGCTGTGATGAAAATATTATCGGAATGACAATGGTTGATGACGGTTTTGGTAAGAACTCTAGTTCTTCGTCAATACAAAATCGTCTTAAAATAAAATATATAAAAATATAGAAATATAGCTCACTAACTCAAAATAAGCACGGAATAAAATAATCCTAAATTCTCATAACAAAAAATGACCAAGACTATCTCAAAACACAAAATTATGTGTGCTCATGATAACGAAAATGAAATTGTCTACCTAATTTAGACCCACAAATTAATAAATATATATAGCCTAACAATATTTTCATAATATATATGGATAATTATTAAGATCCAATTCTAGACATCAATGTATAACATATTTTGAAAGATAACGAACTAAGTAGTTAAGTACTAATACTAACCAACAAAAACAGATCACACCTCATGCCTCATGTTAAATAACATTAATCTTGATTAAATATTATATTATAATTTTATTTATGTATTTCAATTTTTTCTTCTTTCGTGTGCACTCAAAATGATGTTGAGTTTCAGAGATCACATAAGTAGGGACAAGCTTATGGTATCATGTGGTCGAAATTCTTATAAAAGGACACAAACATTTCATTTTCCATGCAAAAATTAAGAATTTGAAATATGAATTTGTCATGTTGTTTTTGGAAGGGTATATTGATTCATATTTATATATATGGTGATGCATTTTTAGGTTACTATGTCCTTCTCTCCAAAGATTTGTGCACATTAATAATATGCATGTTTAACAAACTACAAATTAGGTCAAATTTTGGTAGGAAATTGCTCTCACGAATATGATTAATGTATATATAAATATAATCAACTTCTCGAAGATAGTCATTAGTGTTTAAAGTTTATACTAGGGGAGGGGCTGCTCACTCTGATGCCAATTATTAACCAAATAAAGAATGAAAGATGATGTAAATCTTATTAAAAATGACAGTCAAACACTACTAGAATTCACAAATATTACGAGAAAATTTGTAATCCTTCTCAAAATTTCGACAGGAGTTGCAAAGCTAAAGGGATTTGCGACAGAAAAAATCGTGCACAGTCATATGTCCTCTCGCAAAACGCCGGTCGCATATCTGCCGAGTAAAAACAATAAGAATTGGATTGTCAACAAAATCAATTAGGTCAAAAGTCGTGTTGACGGTGCTGTGAGGTAACCCTCTTGTTCTTTTTTATTTTTTAATTCAAAATTAAAGTTGTAGCTAGACAACTACTATCTATACTTGGTTAAAACTATAAAAATGACTAAAATGTCTCTCAAACGAGTTTAGTACATCTTGTTCATCTACCTGTTTTTCTTAAACCGTGTGAGTTTGAGCTCAATCCATTGACAATATTGTTAGTACTCTGAAGAACGAGTTGGTGTAATGTGTGTGTATATATATGTATGTATATGCCTGTGTTTATAATTTATAATGCTATATATATGTGTGTATATGTGTGTTGGTAAGAGACTTGTGGAAGATTATATACTTATATAGCTGAACTTTTTGTTATCTTTTCCAAGGACATGCTTGACATAAAGAAACATATATACATAGACTTCAATATATAATTGCACTAGCTACTACTTGCACCCAATATATAAACCCTGCCTAGCTAATTGATCTTTGTCGTACGTGTTTTTGTTGACAATAATAAGAGAATCTTTTGTTTCTAATTAACAAGCATGTAACAATAAATAAAAAAACTGAGAAATCTTATTAGGTAACTCAACACTTTTTAGAAACAAATTAAAGCCAAAAACGAGTAAACAAGGAAAATCTAGCATTCCAACTATACATAAAAGTTTTAAACTTAAGCTACAAGACATAGAAATTACGAACTCCAAATTCTAACTTGAATAAGACGCAAAATAAAATAAGTTAAAAAACTTGAATAGAAAAATTACGGTAGCGCCCTCAAACGGCTACAAAACACAAAAATTACAGCTTAAGAAATCCACAAAATCAAATTGTCATGTTTGTTTGTAAGTTTTATATGCTTGGAAAGACCAAATTTTCGCTCAAACAATTATTTTTACTACAACTGAAAATAACCAAAACAAAAATATTAAAATGATTCATTGATTTAGCATTGATTTAGCCATAAATATTAGGGTTTGGTCCAATGTGTCCTAACAAATCACACACTGTCACATCCTTGATTCGTTTGGCATATCAATATTATCACACCAATTGATGTTTGACTCTAACACAATTATTCTAAAAAAAACATCTCATATATATGTATGTATATACCCCATTGAAGACACCATCCCAGTGACCTTGAAAACAAGGTTTACAATATTTTAATATCTCATTCAATATAAATAACTCTCATTTGTGGACTCATTGGGTTCATACAACAAACACATTGTTGTTTTGTTCAGACAGCATAGTTTAGTAGCTAGCTATAATGTCTGAAATCATGAATATATCTGTGAATGGACAATCCCAGGTTCCTCCTGGCTTCAGGTTCCACCCAACTGAAGAAGAGCTATTGCACTACTACTTGAGGAAGAAGATTTCTCATCTCAAGATTGACCTTGATGTCATTCATGAGGTTGATCTCAATAAGCTCGAGCCATGGGACATACAAGGTATCAATTCAACCCGTTTACTAAATATGTTAGATGTCTCGTATCATATATGTATTTAACATTTTAGCATGAATATCAGACATGCATATATGTCGTGTTCAAGTCAATTCATATAACACATAGTCAATCTTCATCATAACACAAACAAAACACGCACTTTCGAATATTGATTATTGATTGAGTTTGTTATGTATTTTCTTGCAGCAAGATGCAAGATAGGAACAACAACTCAAACAGATTGGTACTTCTTTAGCCACAAGGACAAGAAATATCCAAGCGGAACAAGAACAAATCGTGCAACCACAGCTGGATTTTGGAAGGCAACCGGAAGAGATAAGGTGATTTACAAAAGCAACTCAAGATCACAGATTATTGGAATGAGGAAGACTCTTGTGTTCTACACAGGCCGAGCTCCAAATGGACAAAAGTCGGATTGGATTATGTATGAATATAGACTGGACGATTCGCAACTACACGTAAGATCTTGATTTCTATCGCGAAAAAAACTATCAAAATGGTTTATGAACTATCACAGGTTATTGAATTTCTTTTACAATTCAATAACTCAATGTTCTACACAATATTGTTTTGTACAGATAATTCCAAGTCATGATGTTCTTGGAGAGACTCAACATGATGAAGGATGGGTAGTTTGTAGAATCTTCAAGAAGAGAAACCATCAACAGCAAATCCAAGATTATCCCAATGTTAGTGCATCCATTAATGTTGAAGAATCAAGAACTCAACAGATGATACCAAATTCACCATGGGATCATGAAGATGAAGAAGAAGAAAAGAAAGTTAACACCAACAGTACTATGAATTTTCAGCAATTTGAGGCTATGATGATCAAGGGCTCTGATTATTATGATGCAACAGATCAAGAGGCTGTGAGTGATTTAGAAAGTTCAAAGATTACAAAATGGGAAGCTGTGGATCAGCTTGTAGCTTGTCAACTTAATGGCAAAACAGAGGAGGGTATTTTTTGTGATATTTCTCATTTTGGAGGGTATTTTCTATATTAGTATGCATATCACTTGGTTCATTTATGACCGTGACACAACTAAGTCAATAAAAAGATGTTACGTCATTAATTATTACTCATTGTGGAACGTTCGACCAATCCAATTCATTAGTGTTGGCCAAGTTTCATCGCCAAACATTAAAGAAATGAATCACTGACGATACATAAGAAGTCATAAGTTCGTAAGTATGTTTAATTAGCTACCGCCATATTGACGAGTTAACATTAAAGTCAAGAAGTGAAGACCTTGACTTTAGTTGTTACCCATGTCGTGTGGCACGTGCTAACGGTCACACTTCTTTGGGGGTCGGTGCTGCCCCTCACCGTGTGGCACCCATATTCATCTAGATACACTATACTCGAGAAATAAAAGAAGGTTCTAAACTTTGAACGGCACCTGAAAAAAATTTGCTCTAGAGGCAATTCATGATCTCATCGAATGGAGACGAGACTCATTCTCTACAAAACTCACCCACGTATTCTTTCATTATCGAGTTCGAGATTAATTTCTAAGTTCATGCTCAAGTTTTTACTTAATTGAAAGATTCATCTATTTCATGACCCGCTTTCTAATGATTTATAAATTTTCAACCAACTACATAACGGTTTTTATAATTAAAACAGGTTTAGATTAGTTTTTAATAATTCGAGTCGAGCAAATCCAACCAGAGTAAAGTCCTAAATTGGAATTGTCACCTCTGACTATAGCATTGTACACTGTAGCAAGCTAGCTCTTTCAATCTCAAAACTATCGACCATCTTCAACCTCTCCTCAACGATAAGAGAAAAATCGGTACTCTCCACACACTACCTAATCGTCCCCATTGTGCTTCACGTCCACTTCTCTCATTGTCTCCCACTTTCCCTCTCTTTCACCACAACCAATCAACCCATTTCCACATAAAAACACACTCTTTTCTCTTTTCTCACTTCTCTGCTCTCTCAAAAAAAATCTTCAAATGGCTTCTGCTACAGCTCCCACCACCCTCTCTCTCCTCAAAACCGCCACTTCCGGCACCGCCTCCGCCTCCGCCTCCCGCTCTCTCGTCCACTTCTCTCCCTCCTCGAGCCTCCGCAGCTCCGGCCTCCGTCGGCTCGGCTTCACCGCCGTCGATCCTCTCTTCTCTCAGCACGTGGCGTCTAGGGCTCCATTGGCTGGGTCGGTTTCCGTTGAAGCTCCGAGGAGGCTGGTGGTGTCGGCGGTGAAGAAGAGTGTCGGAGACTTGACGGAGGCTGATTTGAAGGGGAAGAAGGTGTTTGTGAGAGCTGATTTGAATGTACCTTTGGATGATAGCCAGAATATTACCGACGATACCAGGATTCGAGCTGCGATTCCGACGATCAAGTATTTGATTGAGAAAGGAGCTAAAGTGATTCTCTCGAGCCATTTGGTACGTGGGTTTGTGTTGGATTTTTGTTTTGATTTCTGGGGTTTTATCAAAGTTGTGTCTTTTTTTTTTTTATAAGCTTATCAAAGTTGTGTCTTGGTGTTGATGGTTTTCTAAATTTGTGATCTTGCTTGCTATCATTCATGTATTGGGGGCTTTGACTTTTGCTGAAACAGCAAGAAAGTGAAGTTTTTGAAGTGATGGAAAATAGCTCAATGTCGTCACATTTTCCTTAGAAATGTGTTTTTAGTTGCTAAGACATTAGCTTTTGTAGAATTTTCATTTACTTCACTCGACTTATTTCGTTGAATTACAATTAGCAAGACTCATTTAGGTGTTTAGAGTGCTCATAAATGTTTCTATCAATTCATTGTGCAATCTGATGATGCTATGAGTTGTGTTTAAAGTTGCTAAGAGCCAAAATACATTAGCTTGTGTTGCAATTTCATGTACTTCACTCCGAACTCTTCGTCGAATTATGATTAGGAAGGCTGATTGTATCAATACAGCGTGCAGTCAGATGATGCTATGAGTTCTGTTGTGCACTACAGTTTTTACTCTTCTCGGTTCTTTGAAATAAAGCATCTTCTGGTTGCTTTTACACTTCTAGTGATCCACTGATCCCTTTGTTTATTGAATGTCCGTGTTGTTGAAAAAAAGTTGTGGAAAGAAAATGCTATGTTTGTATTCTTTCTCAGTCAATATGTAGTTGAAGTAGTCGACTAATGAACAAGTGTGTTTTTTGTGTCAGCCTTGTAGTAAGTGCATAAGTTGAGCTACTGGCTGATATAATGTGTTTTTTGTTGGATCTTCAGGGGCGGCCTAAAGGTGTTACTCCAAAATTCAGTTTGGCACCTCTCGTGCCTAGGCTCTCCGAACTCCTTGGCATTGAGGTAGATATTGATATTATTCTTTGAGGAGAGCAAGAAAAAAGAAGTAAAACAAATCTATATGTTTCACGTTTCTTCAATGTGTATTGAAAACAGGTTGTAAAGGCTGATGACTGTATTGGTCCAGAAGTAGAGAAGCTGGTAGCGGCACTTCCTGATGGCAGTGTTCTTCTTCTTGAGAATGTCAGGTTTTACAAGGAGGAAGAGAAGAACGAACCCGAGTTTGCAAAGAAGCTTGCCTCCTTAGCAGACCTCTATGTCAATGATGCTTTTGGTACTGCTCATAGGGCACATGCATCAACTGAGGGGGTTACCAAATTCTTGAAGCCATCTGTTGCTGGTTTCCTTTTACAGAAGGTGATAAGTTTTGAGCTTTCTTTTTCATTATTGATCAATCTATGGTTTCGGACATGTACTTTCATCAAAACCAGTCAAATAATCAACTTTCAATTCATACCCCTTGACGATGGAGATTTTGAACTGTATTTGCTCTTGGATATTCTTATATAAATCTCTCCTACACAAAATTATTGTCATTGATGTCCATATTTCTAAACAATTCTGAACTAGTTGTGTTGCATGAACTAAAATTTTGTAGAATGCATTTTCTGTATTCTTAACATTTCCGCGTTTGTCATCGCCGCAGTTGAGGATTGTTTGAAATTAGGATTATCTATCAAATTTTCATGTTCTGATTTTATATGTATTGTATCATCTTTTAGGAATTGGATTATCTTGTTGGGGCAGTTTCAACCCCCAAAAGACCGTTTGCTGCCATTGTGGGTGGTTCAAAGGTCTCCTCAAAGATCGGAGTAATTGAGTCTCTCCTAGAGAAAGTTGATATCCTACTTCTTGGTGGAGGTATGATCTTTACCTTTTACAAGGCACAAGGTCTAGCCGTGGGTTCTTCTTTGGTGGAGGAAGATAAGCTTGAGCTCGCCACAACACTTATTGCGAAAGCCAAGGCAAAGGGAGTGTCTCTTCTCTTACCTACCGACGTAATAATTGCAGACAAGTTTGCTCCTGATGCAAACAGCAAGGTTTGTGTCTAAAATTTTGTGGTTCCTACATTTCAATGCCATCTATGAATGAGAGCACTAAATTATCCATTGTTCGTTTCAGGTTGTGCCAGCATCTGCCATCCCTGATGGCTGGATGGGATTGGATATCGGACCAGATTCCGTTAAGACCTTTAACGAGGCTCTGGATACTACCAAAACCGTTATCTGGAATGGACCTATGGGAGTGTTTGAGTTTGACAAGTTTGCTGTTGGAACAGAGGTATATTTAGTTACTTTCTCGTAGCTTTATTTAGGATTACATGCCTGTGCTATGTCTCCAATCTCCGTGTCTCTACATTCAATGGATTCATATATTTTGTGTGCATAGGACGGTTTCAAGTACTATTTCTTATATCCCAAAATGAGCGTCCACTTTCCCATTTTTGTTAGGATTAATATTTTTCCCTTGTACCTTCTTGTTGTAACCAACTCACAGGGTTCTAAGTTCTAACGTAACGTAGGGATATTGTTGGTAATTCATGCAAAACTAACTAACCAAAAATGGAAAGTGGACACTTATTTTGGGACCATAAACTTAGAGAAAGTGGACACTGATTTAGGTTCAGAGGGAGAATTCCTGCAAAAATGTTATTGCAGGACATAGTTTCCTTTAACATGTTTGATACAATGAATATTAGGAATGAGCTTTCTTTGGTGCTGTACTAAACCCGTTTCTGTTTGTACTTGTGCATGTTCTGTAGTCTATTGCGAAGAAGCTTGCAGAACTTAGTGGTAAAGGAGTCACAACAATCATCGGAGGTGGAGATTCTGTTGCAGCTGTAGAAAAAGTCGGAGTAGCTTCCTTGATGAGCCACATATCAACCGGAGGTGGTGCCAGTTTGGAGTTGCTGGAAGGCAAAGAGCTTCCTGGTGTTCTTGCTCTTGACGAATCTACGTAAGAGTATAGTTCTATTCAATTTTTTTTCTCCATCTTGATGTTCTTACTCGGGTTTGTAAAACGGGAAATGAGATTACAATACGAGTTCTTGTTGTAAATGTCCATTGCCACCTTCAATATAAGGTGGGAATTAACCAGGAGAGCCACTCAGTTTCTTCAATAAAATGATCTATTTGCTTCTGTTCTTGCCTCTCTTTGGTTCCATTATGAATTCGTGTTTATGATGAAACTTCTGTCGCCTTACGAGGGCAAATATGTTGATGTCAGTCACATTTTGACACCATTTTATGCATGTAGGCGCCGAATTCCTGCTCGTATGTAGACAGATGTTTATAATTTGTGGACGCGATCTGACATTTCTCTCCTATTCTCGTCGAAATATCACTCGCAATGCAGAGATGAGGGAAATGAGAGATCATAGTTCTTCATCACATATATCATTGCTAAATTCATATGATTTAAGTCTCTAGATCTATGGGCAACTATGTAAACAAGTTGAAAAATAAAATCTATTTACAATCAAAGATAAGAAATTTCTCTCAAAATAAATGTCCATTTTTATAGTTATTTTTTATTTATAGAAAACATTAACTAACAAATTGAAGGAAAATGGAGAAAATCATGTGATCTCCATGAGCCTATGTCACAGAGAAAATGAGAGATATCATGGTTGTTGTTCTTGAGATGCAACCACAAATCTTCTTTTGAATGCAATATAGCCCTATGTCTCTTATCCCTAGGAGGTCTTCCCCCACTAGCAGGTTTTTTCGGAAAACTCCACT
>JAYMTF010005427.1:0-11577 GCA_036897485.1 Pelargonium nanum | reverse complement strand
AAATTATCTGGTAATCCTTAATTTTTGCAAAAAATAGAAACATGACACTCATTTTGAGACAGAGGGAGTATAAAGTTTGCTTGATTGTTCGAAGTCTTAGTTTGTACCCACCTTAATTGCGTGCTAATTAATACTTAACATGAAACTGAGTGCATCCTCATGTCATAAGTCTAACTTCATGGATGTAAGACCTACAAGTCTATGTTTAGTATGTGTGCTTATTATTGTATTATAAAAAAAATATTGTAATGGTGTTAAGAAAGAACTGATAATCCGTCGACTTAAATTGTACTCGCACCGTTAAAAAATTTCTCAAACTTAAACCATATATGCTCAATCGTTGGATCGTGGGCTCACTAAGCTCAACTCACGGGCAACCCCCGCTTGGCCAACTAATATCTTAAGAGACACCATTAGGTTAGGACCACTTGACTAAGTTATTTTGCTAAATGATATGTTCTTATTGATTTTTTTACCCTATGCTAATTTTGGATGACTTTTACTCTTATGATTTGTATTTTCTTAAGCCCCATTAATAAATAAATTCCAAATTCATTCAAGTTTTAATTAGGTTTTGATGATCCAATTAAGTTTGGGTCATAAACAAAATATTGTGCGTAGCCCGCCAAACCTTTCATAACTCGTAATTCACAAATCGTTCAAAAATACATTACTCATGTCTGATTCATGAGTTGCAAAACTCAACTCATAATGAGCGGTTTAAGTTGTCCACTTTCATAAACGGACGGTTAACCAGCTCATGAACGCCCCTACTCAAATTAGACATTCAAACATAAAATTATATATAAACAAAATCTTCTTCTTTTTTTCTTCAGATTTTTCACATACAATTCTACATATGTGTTTTAAAATAGGTGAAGTAATATTGGAAGTTACAAACTTTAACAATTTAGAGGAGTTAACATTACCTATAACAATGATTAAAAAACCATTACCTCATCCCATTTTTCTTTCATCGTCTTCTACATTTCAAGATTTAAGAACAAATAGTGAAAGAGACCCATTTTCTTTTTTCTTCAAACACATCTTTGAAACTTGTGGTGGCTACTTTCTCCAATTACCTCTAGCTCTCTATTAGATTTGAGCTTTGAAATGAATTTAGGGTTGTATGTTCTTCAAGATTGCAAACACATTGTAGCTGCCTCTTTACTTTTCAGCAATCATTGAAATATGTAAGATTGTCACATGAACTTGAAGATTAT
Organism: Pelargonium nanum; assembly: GCA_036897485.1. NCBI lineage: Eukaryota > Viridiplantae > Streptophyta > Magnoliopsida > Geraniales > Geraniaceae > Pelargonium > Pelargonium nanum. Next base: position 10,354 of record JAYMTF010005427.1, on the reverse strand, counting down.
TTAAAGTGTACCATGGTTGGTTAAACAAATAGATTCCTGAATATATTGAAGATGAAGAAGATGTCATATACTTCCCCATGGGACCAAATGATCATCAAGGTGAATATTTTCATGCTAAATTAACAAATAAATAAAACACTCAAACCATCTCGAAACAATTGAATGGTACATGGATTATTACATAACACTCTTCAAACTAGAACAAAAAGGGAATAAACTCAATACCACAATGCTCTAAATATCACATCCTAAGTTCAAATACCTATTTCCCAATTGAGATATGCTCCACAAAATGTGCAAGAGATCACAAGACTAACTGATAACTAAAGATGAGGGGAAGAAAGCTTCCCTTCATGCGCCAAACTGAAAACTGACGATATACACAAAAATTACATATGTCCAGCTCGAAACCAGCCATATAGATTAGCTAATTGGAAGAACTGCGTAACCAATCAGTGTCGGGCGAGGGAGCACATCACATAACCTTCTTAGATCCATCATCCATAGGATCACGGAGTGTTCCAAACATCCAATCCATCCATATAGTATAGTGCCCATAGTTATGACGGTATGTGGTGTGGTGAATGGTGTGATAACCAGCCCCCATTACCGGCCACAATTTTGCATGGATGCAGTCATGAATGTTTGCTGTCCATATGGCCTCAATGAATAAGAGTGCTATATGTGTTGTAAAATGCATCGGCAAAAGGAACAGAGCTATGACATGTGGTACCGCCTGTAGTATCCCATCAAGTGGGTGAAACGCTAAACCTGATATAAACAAATAAATCAGTTATTAGTTTCATTCACTTTTTAGGATCAGTTATAAGGCGTATGGATGTGGACAATCACTGAAAATTATTGCAACAAGCTATTGACAGCATAAAATTTACAATGGAGTAGAGAAAGTTGCCTCTGGTGCAGTTATCGAGCATGAATCAGTAACGAGTATGAATTAATGATCATGAATATGCGTAGAAAGGACGGCATCACCAGGACAGCAGAAAATTTGCCAATAAGCAAACCTTATACTTATTTCAATTACTATCTTTGCACTAACAAACCAAACATTATTCCTTCTGCTATGAGCTAATTGTATTTTATACCTCCAGATCTTAGAGCATCCTATCTTAATATTATGCAGAAGCTATCCTAATGTCCATATAAATATGGTTATGGATCCAAATGCAATTTCTGGATTGGATCAAAAGTTTAATATTGAATCTTCAACTATCAATTTTAACTTCTAGTTGAGTTAATCCTCTACACGGTATTAGAGCCTTCTAGATCTAGATGTCACAAGTTCGAGTCTTGATGACTAATTAAAAAATACATATATTGACATTCCAGCACCAAATACTTCCCCTGAAAAGTTAAATGCTTTAACTATGCTGGACAGTTCCTCCTAAAACTTCCCCAGAAAAGGAATCTAACCCCAAAGCACCAAATACTTCTTTCGCTAAGTAACATAATCAGGATTTGAATTGAGGTGCGTCTTTGGTGAGTAAGATCACACATAGGTTATGGAGTCTTCACATTATGCTGCACTACGTTCATTCACTCTGAAAGTTGTTTCCATTCCAAATTCTTTTAGCTTAGATCGACAGAACCCAACCTTGAAACTACATCTACCCCACAGTTCTAAAGTGACAACAATTGCATATGATAGTTTCAACTGGTGGGTGGTCCAACTGGGGAGTGACACTCGAATATGGTCAGATTGCTGGAGTTTGACACAAGATGGATATAATTCTCTTCTTAACACGTGAAGATGTCAACAAATATTTCTGAACTTTGAATCTGATATAGTGCCACCACAGTAAAAAGTTCTCCTACAACAATATGCCAAAATTGTTCAAATTGACATAATTTAAGTGCTTAGAACTCACCAGCAAAAGGAGAAAGTGTGTTCTGCTTGTTGTAGATGTGGTGTGTTGCATGAAGATATTTGTACAGAGGTTTTATGTCATGCAACTCTCTATGCATCCAATAAATTCCAAACTCCACGAATACGAGATAAACAGTTAAATACAGGATGTAGGCAAACCAACCAACGTCGCTAATTCTGTAAAAGCATTTTGTCCATCCATTTTCAACCATGTATTCAGAAAGAGTTGGAAGGGCACAGTACCATGGCATGGCCTTCATTGCAACATAGATTTGCAAAATCATGGCTTTATTTGAAGGGATGGCATCTGCAGCAAGAATTCAATAGATAAAACACAAATGTCATTTGGGGCCAAGGTAGAAAACACCATTTCGGAAATATAGACATAAATAAGAATTATTGCCAGCTCAAAATTTGAAGACTATTTCGCAGAAGTCAATTGCTGAAAGCAATTCTCGAGAACCATTGACACGTGTATCCTCAAGGTACAAAATTAAAGGAAATCTACGGAAAAGAAAATAGAAGCAATAATAATCAATATGTATAGTTCAAGGATGAGATGTAGGTGAGCTCTCCTACAGAATGACTCATGCAAAAGATCATGGGAAAATCAAATCCATTCTTTAACTACACAAATAATTCAAAAACTCAAATAAAAAATATACTAGCAGCTTTAATTTACCAGACTCCTCCAGCAGATTAGAAGCATTCTAGTTTGGTGCGAACACAGGTAAAATATTATTGGCATATGTTCCACATAAATTCCAGAGACAAAGTTCAATAGGAAATATTTTGGTACTCCCCCTAGGAGCAAATCAATAGCCATTAAGTCAATGAATTGGCAGTAAAAATAGATGCTCCACAAATTCCAATATTCCAGTCTACTATAAAGTACATGTTCAGGCCTTCAGGGTAAGAAATTAAGCAGCGGTGAACTCAAAGGAAGGTATTCCATACGGATTTGTTGTCATAGAAGGGGTAAAAGCATTCAGAAAAAAAAAATTGCATTTAGGTAAATTTTCGAAATTGTTAACGTACATCAAATTGATCAAAATCACATAGAACTACAAAGCCTAGTATAGAAATCTGAAAATATATGTTACTTTGGTGTGTTTTGATAGTGGAAAAGACGCCCTTTATACAGGATTTTCAAGAGTAAACTGATATTCATATAAGAAATAAACATAGTCTCAGACTTAATATATATAAACAATGAAGCTATTCTTAATAAGGGGGTCAAGAAATTCCATAAATCATAGGATTCTAAATATCTCGACATCCTCCCTCAAATTCAATGTGCCACCAAATAGAACATTGAGTTTGTGAAAACCCAACAAACAGTGATGCCAAAATTGTCCATAAATAACAAATTGGAGAAGCCAACAACTTGTGGCAAAGCCAATGAGAAGCATATCAAGGCATGTTTATTGAACTTTAATACGTCGTCACAGGGGATGACTTATTGGAGCCCCTCTCTAACCACCAAAGTGTACATGGTCTAGATTTAACAGTCCTCAAATCAAATGCAATGCAGACGACTAAAACATCAAGAAGACACAACATATCTAGGATCATTATAACTGAATTGAAAATGACAACAGATTCCACGTTGAAATCTACGCCAAGAGATCCGTCACTTGTAGGATTTAATTTTTGCGTTTCAATCAACTCAGAGAATAAAAATCAATCAACTAAATTAATCATAAGATGTAATCAGAGCCAAATTACAAAATAGAAATCCAATAAGCACAAGATATTTAGCGATAGAATCAGAATCCAAATTAGGCAGATTCATAATCAATAAATCAGAACAAAATCCATCTCCGACCGAAGTCCAGATTCTAAAATAAGCACCAAAAACATTAATAATAAGAGGAGAGAAGAAGAAAACCTTTAGGAAGATAGACGTTGCGCTTCAAGTAGTAAATGTAGAAGCACCAGAGGAAGCCGGAGAGCAAGTAGATTAGGGCTCCGCCAATGTAGTTGCGCAGCCACGTCTGGAGGAGGTGGGGCAGTGGGACCCACAGAGACTCCGGGAGGAGGTTTCCGAGCACAATGCGATTGTAGAAGTTGGTCTCCCATACAAAGTTGTGGAGGTAATTGGCGTTGTCTTCCATTTCCGGTGGTCAAATTGAGGCGGAGGAGTCGGAACCGGAGGAGATTGGTGAGATTTAAAGCAGAGACTGTGAAGATGCTAAAAAAAATAGTATGAAACAGTGGACTAGTGCCAGTGGACTTGCTCGGCTGGCCAAACATTTTCATTGGACGCTGGTGGGTGGAAGTAAGTTTCATTTTGGATTCAGTTACTTTATTGTTTTACACTATTTTAATATCTAGTCCAGTTCCGAATGGGAAATTGAAAATATATTTTTTTAATAAAAAACTAATAATTTATTAATTAAATCTATATAAACTGATGGGCCACTTGGTTTGCAGGTCAATCTAAAAATAAAAAAATTGACACTTACTGCTAAATGGGCTACATACAATGGATTGGGCTTCTACTACTAAAAGGTCAATCTTATTAGTAAGGTTTCACTTGCACCATTATATGTAGCCATTTAACTTTATATTTATCCGATGTGGGATATATCACCACTTCAACACCTGCAGCCTGAAAAGCACGAATAACTAACAATTATTGCACTTGGAGTTCAGGACGATCACGTGGAGGGCTTTGTCAACAGCCCCTCGCCACCGTCGGATTTGTGTAGTTGATTTTAATATTTATTTTTCAATTAAAATTAAATTAATGATGATGGAATTGTATAGTACAAAAGCATCAACATTGAAGAAACTCACACGCACATCTCTAATTTCCCACACTTTTAAAATATCAAATTATCAATTAAGTTTAATGGAATATCATTTAATTGATCACAATTATGACACGTTACTTAATCTATAGCATGCTAAACTCGTCAAAAATAATAATTTTATTCCAAATTGTGTGTTCACTAGGTTACAAAAAAAACTGTGAACACTTCTTGGGTTTCAGGAACATCATGAGCATACTCTAAAAAAATCAATGTAATGATATTTTCGACACTGTAGACAAAAGGAATAAAACTCAGTATGATCCTTGTACTATTAAGCGTGAGCCAGTTTAGTCATTGTATTTCAAAATGGACAAATATGGTAATTCTACTATCCAAATGTGAATCAAATAAGTCATCCATGTTAAAAGGGGGTTAATCTAGACTTTCTTGAATTAAAATAATTCACAAATGAAAAATAGGGGTAAGTTCAGCGTTTGTGTGACATTTTGAGAATTTATAAATTTATTGGATACATGTTAATGTGTAATTGGTAAGCTCAAAAATTTAAAATATTTATGAAAAAAGTAAAATGAAATGAAATGAAAATTTATATTATTTTACTAAAATTAAAATTCATTTTGTTTGTTCATCTCGCCAAAAAAATTCCTAACATCGCTAGAAAATACATAGCAACGTCGTAAAGTTCATAACATCACCGAAAAATTCATAACATTGCCGAAAAAATCATCATATAGCTGCAACAGTCATTAACTCAGCCAAAATCAATAAAACTTAACATCAGTCTAAATTTAATCGAAAACAATCCATCAATCAAATTGATCCACAATTAGTAAAGTCAACATCAAACAATTCAAAAATCACTAAAACAGTCCCAAAACTCAACTTCACCGTATTATTTTTGTTAAAAATAATAATTCCAATTGTGGGTATTTTCTTTGCTTATTCTGCAAATTAAAGTAGCTTTTCTCTTTCTTTTTATGCTTCTCTCACGGAATTTCTTCTTTTTGCTTGTCAATTGATGAGCTTGCACATCTTTTAGTTCCCTCATTTTTGTATATGGGTGTGGTGATAGGCTTTGACAAATAAATGTAAGAAGTGGATGTTAGTTTGGAATGGTTGTTAGTATTTGGTTCAAGCAGAAATAGTTGGAAAATTCAAGACTACAACTCATCCTAAGCTCTTTCTTTGCAAATCTTTTTTGATTTAACTCTTCTTCTCAAGTTAAATTCAAGGCTCAATCTGTCGTCGTTATGATCTTCTTTATAAGTGTCAAGGTAGTAATTTAGTTAAGTCTTAGTCTTTGGGTCCTCGGGTATTCTAATTTCAGGTGGTAACGGTGATTCACGTCCGGTCAGTGACTGTGTGCCTGCACAGGTAACACACCATTAAGCGGAGCCCCGTATGTGTGTCCGAGGAACCGCCTCCGCGTTAGAGTAAAATCTCTACACAAACATAAAATAGTAATTTGACTAAAAATCGATCTTCATAGTTCGCTCGAATTAACGAAGATGATGAAGAACACACGAAAAACACGAAGAACGTTTGAGAGCGTTTTCGAGTTCTCGCGTATGTGTTTTTTAAGTAAAGTGACCGAACCTCATAATGTGGGCTTGAGTCTCCTTTTATAGACTTCAAGCATACCTGACCTCCGGTCGGTTGGCGGCTAGGCGGGTTTGCTGCCTGTCGGATCCGCACACCGACAGAGCAGGCGATGGTCTCTAGCTCGCTGCCTATTGGATTTGCACACCAACTGGACATACGATGGTCTGTTGGCTGCTGCCTGCTAGATAGCCAAACCAGCAGGGCAGGTAGTGTTCTCTTGTCTGCTGCCTACTGCATATGCACACCAGTAGGACAGGCGGTGTTCGCAGTCTGTCACATCTTTGTTGCGAATTGGTTCTGCTTACCAACCGGGCTATCGCTATCCTCAGCCTCTGGCCATGTGGAAAGTGAGGTTTGCTTCGATCTGCCTCTCGGGAGGTGGCTGACCAAGGGCGGGAAGTTGGAGTAGGACGTGTGACCCCTCCAAGGCTCGCGGCCATGTCCGGCTTCCCTCATGGGTCAGTTCTTCCCGATGACGTTCCAATTCGCATAATTCTGAACTGTGTCTTTAAGTGTGTCAATCATACATGTCAGGGAGAAGTATTGACTAATCTTGCCTGCTCCACCAGTCCGGCTGACGATACCAGACCAACTGAAAAGTAGCACTTGGGCTTTTCAACAATAGGGTAGGATAGAAAGAGGAGCTCACGGCCACTGGGCTGGGCAGATGGGCTCGTGCGGTTTGGACCCGTGTGGCTTGCCTGTGCCTCCGATCGGTGCGGCTGATCCACGTGGCTAGTCCGCACGGATGGTCTGTGCGGGTTGGCCCCTCGTGTCCCTCTCGCATTTGGTCGACCATTGTTTGACTCTTGGTTGAATTTTTATGTTGACCTTTCATGTTACGCGTTACTTGTTTATTGGTCAAACATTAACCAATTTTTTGTGTTGAATCAATTTTATAATGTTAGTATATTGTTTAATCTTGAGAACACATTATTTATGTAATAATAATTCGACCTACATATATAAACTCCTTTTAAAGTTTTTAAAAGTAGTATATGCACTTAAATAACTTGTATCTACACCCAATCTACAACGGAGGTTGTGCATGTAAATATAGTTTTGGATCCAAAGGCAAATTTCATTCGTCATCATTAGGTCTGTCATTTGATTCGGAAACAACCTCAAATATTGATCCAATAACACCAACCAAAAAACCACCTCATCCCTACAACCACAAATTTATGTCGCCGCTCTGCAAAACTGCTTATACTAGCTTTTGTAGGGTACACACTTCGATAAAAGGTTCATGCAAAAACCAATCTTAACAACACTTTAACTTAATATCAACATTCAAAACAATATCTAGTTGTCTTTGCGAGATATCCCACAATTTTTCTAAATTAGTGTATGTATTTAAATTTATATTTCCACCCAATCTAGAACGTGTGATCTTGATTTTCCAACAACGATTTGCCAAAATTGAAGTTACATTGACCGGCGAATAAAAAAAAGCGATGCCTGGCAGTACCGACCAAGTAGACAGAGTAATGGGCCCAGTGATTCATATCTGAGCTGAGCCCCATAGTTTATTGGAAACACCATGTGACTGTGAGTCACTCTAATCGCCATTTTGTCAATTCTCTTCATCGCTTTGAATCTCACCGTTCTCCTCCGATTCCGCCTCCTCCGCCCCCATTTTGACCCACACAAATGGAAGATAACAGCAACTATCTGCACAACTTTCTATGGGAGACCAACTTCTACAATCGCATTGTGCTCGGAAACCTCCTCCCGGAGTCCCTGTGGGTCCCACTCCCCCACCTCCTCCAGACCTGGTTGCGCAACTACATTGGCGGAACCCTAATCTACCTCCTCTCCGGCTTCCTCTGGTGCCTCTACATTTACTACTTGAAGCGCAACGTCTATGTTCCTAAAGGTCCGGTTTCTTTTACGAACTGTACTTCGATATCAGATAGATTTTGTTTTATGTGGTTGATTTGTGAATCTGCCTGTTTATGTTTCTAATTACAGCGATTAACATCTTCTGAGTGTTCGATTTCAATTTCTCACGACTTCTTAAAACGTCTTGCATCAGAAATTAAATCATTTAAGCGGTTTATCGATTACATAATTTTATGATTAGTGACTCTGTTTCACTTTGTTTAGTACTGTGAATCTATGCTTCTGTTCCGTTGAATTATGAGACGTTGCAATTTTTTTTTTGTATTTGAGATGTTTGATGATCATTTGCTTCCGTGATTCTCATTTTGTTAGTTAATTGAAGCTTAAGACTGTTTTTATTCCTTAATCAATCAAAACTTTAGAGTTCTGGCTCCTTTTTAATTCTTTGCCAGGAAATATTTTCTGTTGTACTAATTTTGATGGAGAGAGTAAAAGAAGTAGAAAACATTTATTAGAATTTGCATCCATATTTATTCCATATGGTCACCACTGACACATGAAGTGGGGTGAGGGGAGTAGAACTACAACCTGACACATGAAGTGGGGAGAGGGGAGTAGAACATTTTTTGTTGTGATATATATTACTTTTTATTTTCTAGCCTGCCCCAACATTTTTTTGGGAAATAACGTCTTTTTGTTGTTGTTGTATAACACAGTTTTTGTTACCCATACATGCAAACAAATACATTCTCTTGATTTACTCTGCTATGATGGGCTCTCATTCAATACTTTTTATAGCGTATTGTATTGTCTTTCGCTACAAAACATCATTGCCTCAGGGCATTGATGTTGGGATGGATCTCTGCCAACACTTTTTATAAGACAAAAATATAGGCACCTCGTCTTACTGAGAAAAATCCTAGCTATTGATGTCCTAGTTGTCAGCATTTGATTTGAGGTCTTTTAAATCTAGACCATCTGTTTCTTAGAGTTATTTTTAGAACCTAACCAGACTTGGTGGTTAGAGGGGGGACTTTAATCAGTCATCCCCAGCAATGGTGTAACAAATTTCAATAAACATGCTTTGATATGCTTCTCATTGGATTTCCCACAAGTCATTGCCTTCTTCAAGTTGTTATTTGTGGACAATTTTGGCATCACTTTTTAGCTGGTTTTTCACAAAATCAAGTTTCTATTTGGTGACACATTGATATTGAGGTTTATTGTTAAGACACTTAGAATCCTATGATATATGAAATTTCTTAATTATGCCTTATTTAGTATGGCACTATGGCTTAATTGTTTCCATAGATTAAGTCTTAGACTATGTTTATTTCTTATTTAAAAATCTGTTTTTTCTTGTAAAATCCTATGTAAAGGGCGTATTTTCTACTATCAAAACATATCAACGTAATATATATTTTCAGATTTCTATATTAGGCTTTGAAGTTCTATTTGATTTTGATATATAGTAACTTTCTCTGAATGCTTTTGACCCGGCCTATGGCTACAATTGCATATGGAATACTTTCCTTTGAGTTCATCACTGTAAAATTCCTTACCCTGAACATGTACATGTAGTATAGTAGACTGGAATATCAGAATTTGTGGAACATCTATTTTTATTGTCAAATCGTTGACTTAATGGCTATTGGTTTGCTCCTAGTGGAGTACCTAAATATTTTGTATTGAACTTCGTCTCTTGAATTTATGTGCTGCTGGAGGTCCGAGGTTTCTGATAAATTAAAGTTGCTTGTATTTTTATTTGGGTTTTTAAATTATTTGTGTAGTTAATAATGGATTTGATTTTCCCATGATCTTTTGCAAGAGTTATACTGTAGGAGAGTTCACCTACATATCATCACTCAACACTAAATGTTGATTATTATTGCTTTTATTTTCTTATTCATAGATTTTCCTTAATTTTGTACCTTGAGGGATACATGTCTCAATGGTTCTTGAGAGTTGCTGGTCTATTGCAGCAATTGGACTTCTGTGAAATATTTATCAAATTCCTGCTGGCAATAATTCTTAGTTATGTTTATATTTAGAAATAGTGTTTCCTATCTTGGCCCCAATTGACATTTGTGTTGTATCTATTGAATTCGTGCTGCAGATGCCATCCCTTCAAATAAAGCCATGCTTTTGCAAATCTATGTTGCTATGAAGGCCATGCCATGGTATTGTGCCCTTCCAACTCTTTCTGAATACATGGTTGAAAATGGATGGACAAAATGCT